>WOGO01006448.1:0-11749 GCA_015342085.1 Leptinotarsa defecta
TTTATATTTCATGTTTTTCTACTGTTCCACCAAACCAAACCCCCCCCCGAAATTGTTTTCTGGCTACGGCCTTGGCCCTCAGGTAACACGTTGTCTGTTCAAGGCTAATAGGGCTTATCTTCTATCAGTGCAGATTGTTATGTTTTTGCCAGAAATTCCTTTCCTAGTCATTTCTTTTGTGGCTATTGGGATACCAGCCAGATGTGTTTGGACCACGCTGGTATCACTTAATTAAGGCATAATACGGAGGAGCCTCGGGAGAAGCATTGTCCGTTGTAATATCAAATAAACTTTATTAAACTGTTGACTCAGAAAAAATTAAATTAAAACATATAAGCTTAAAAAAATTAGAGGGGAAAACGGAACAGAAAATTTTATTTGAACAGAAAAGATGAAATTGTATGTTGGACGTAAGATCATTTATTGCAAATACAGAGCTTTTGCGACCAAAAAGTGCTCAAAAGAAGGTTCAATAAGTGGTTAGAAAGGTAGGACACGATAATATAACCTCTTCTGGCCATGTTGTTTACAATACAAACTTCTGCTAAAGAAAAACGAATTAATATTACCTATATCGGTAGCACAGACGGTTTTGAGAAGGTTGGTTTGAATATTAACATTTCATTCAGTCCAGACGAGTGACTACCATAAAGATATAAATGCTGAAGTTTTTGAAGACCTTGAACTGATTTCAACAGATTTAGTTATTGTTCTCAAAAAGACCTCACAAATTGCTTGCAAAAATAAATAGTAATTCAGTGACTTCAGAAGACACAGAAGTATTCTAATACGTTCAAAGTGCTTCAAGACAGCAAAAAAAAATGGAGAGAAGAATACATTTCAAAGAAATGTTGCTACTGAAATGTCTTACATTTGTGTAAAAATTATACATTCTTTACTCTTTATTGCTTTTAAATAAAACTTGCATTTCCTGTTCACCCTGTTAAGGTCCATTACTCTCTGTCAATATTAAACAGATTATATCACGATTCCAAAACGTTATGGATCAAGTCTCAGTTCAAGTGGTCATTTGAAAACTACAAATAAGCATACACCATTTCTGTTTATAGCTGAAATATCTGCGGAACTAACATAATACATCGAATATGTAAGTACTCAAGTCGTAAATGTGAACATGAAGTCGGTTTTCGAGTGTAAATATTTTAGCACGTTCCAACCGATTCGCAGTCTGTCTGAATTGAAGCCAAAATTAGATCTCTACAACTGCCAAGAAGTTGTTCAGAATGCTTTAAGGCTAAAAAAAAAGGATATATTCATTAGCGTACGCTTTTAAACTGTATTCAATTAGAAAGTCTTTTATAAATATTGCTGGAGTTTTTTCCCAACACCAAACAATTATTTTAATACCTCGACACGTGTTTCGATCACCAAGTGGATCTTCAAGAGGAAGAAATCTTCCTTAGAAAAGTGGATTGGCACTTATGGACCTATTCAATGGCCTGCGAAGTACATTCTTTAGTTGTGTTATTTTTATGTAAAAGTATTACTTCTTTTTCATATTCTAGATCAACAAATCTTACTCCGCTAGATTTTTTCTCTGGGAAACAATCAAAAATCAGGTTTACAATACAACATCAGCTACTCGTGAAAAACTAGAGCATATAGTGAGGGTGGCATTCTAGAATATCACTGAGGAACAGCTAATCAATGTGATGCTCTCAACAATTGAAAAAGTTGAACTTTTCGACATTTTCCCTAGACGTGAACATGTAACATATAGTTGCCCATGAGAAAAACATGGATTTTTCAAATCTAAACCACAAATGGACATTGTTTGGCCTTGAGACTTATTTATAGACATGGCAAAAGCTAAACGAATTGGAAACAGTAGCCTTCTGAAGAGAATGGTAGAATCTGATGGTATCATTGGAATACGTGGCAACATGACCACTTTTCCTTTAAACTTCCCAGTTGAATTGGTTGCTTCAAGAATATTTCCGATGATCTTTTTGATGACCAAACGCGTACCGTTGCATTATCGAGGTGGATTCAAATTATGTAGGAGAATAATAGGGGAACCAATCTTTAATCGAAGATTTTGTGGTGGCAGGTATAATAATTGAATTTCACGGTATTTCGTTTACTACAAAATAAATTTAACCTATACTTTAGCCTCAACAACACGTGGTGATTATGCTATTGAATTGTAGTTTGTATGACACGTTTGTAAGTTTAACATAGCAGTGCCATCTATTGATATCGCCATCAAGATGATTTCAGAAAGGTGTAAGAAACAACTATTAGTCTTTCTTCATCAATTTGTAGTTTATGGATGTAGAGTTCGTTTTCAGTAAATCAAAACTTAGGATTCCATTAGTACCTAGTCAATTCTTCGCTGTAACGATACGAGTACAGTTATATGATTCAAACATAGTTCATACATTTTAGATCAAAGGTTACTTTCTACTAATCCTTAAGTATTGATTTTAAAAAAAGCACAATTGATGTAAGAATATCCGATAATTTTGAAACAAGGTTCTGGAAGAATTCCAAAATTATCAGAAACATATAACTATTATTCTTGTCTATTCAAAGAACAGAGAGGTCCCTCAAATGCCAATATAATTATGTTATTTAAATGGTATGGAGTAGATATGTTGAGTTTTCCTCGAACATCCTCACTGAAAATTGTAATCAGCTAGTTGTATATTATTGCCACCAAGTTTAAACCTACAAAATGAGCAAATTTCTGAACAGCCATTGTATACTGCTACTGAAAATTTGAAAACACCCGCTTATAGAATAATTCATATGATAAAACTGCCGTTCACCGTCATTATACGACGTGTATTACATAAATATTTGGTTATCCAAAATTATATCTGGACAATAGTTTATAGCTATTTTTTTCTTGAGGAAGTTCATTATTCGTGAAAGTTCTCGTCATAGTCGACTGTTACTTAAAAACCAGCAGAGAAAAAGTGAAAAAAGTATGTTTTTGTGTTTAAACTATTGAATTACTCAGGAAGAAAATTCAAAATCACAATATCATATCACAGGCAACGTTTTATTATTGTATTAGGAGGATTCTTGTTGTTCCAAAGAATTCGATGTTGAAGCTGAAAATCATTGGAATCATTTTAGAGAATTTATAAGTCAGCAATGTACATGTAAGTACCTATTAGAGTTTTGCTTATTTTTGGAAAATAGAAGTAGTATATTTGTTTCTTAGTCCAAACAAGCTTAGTCGATGAACATGTTAAGTGAAATTTTCGAAAAATCGGATATTGGATTGGGTATATTTGGAAGGAAAAAAATGTTCTGATCGGTTCGGCCAATCTGGTTAGGTTGGCGGTTTTCAGTAGAACAAGTACTTATATGCACCTCTTGATGATATTTCAATTGATGGAAGGACCACGTTTTTCCACCAACTAAACTTACCAGGTAAGTAGTCATCGGTAATTTCTGCAAACTCTTGCAGGTATATATAATTTGCTTTTGATTGCAAATGGTCTAATAATTATTCACTTTAATCTCTGTCGACTACCTAGATGGTAGTTTCATGTTTGGTTTTATCATTTATGATGAAATCTATTGAAGTTTCAGTTCCACCATTATTATATCGACTGAAAATATCCGAGATAATGAGTTTAAGGTTATAATGTAATAATAATTTCTATAAAAACTGTTTTTAAAAGAAGTTAAACAGAATGTATTTTATGTAGGTATATAAATATCATGCATATCGTTTAAATGATGTAAATAATTCTGTTCCCATTCTCCAAAAGGATTCTGAGTTCATATTAGAAGACAAATTTCAAAAAAACATCATTAAAATTGAAGCTGGTTTCTGACGACTTTCGAGGAAAATACTTCTTAAATAGAACAATAATGATTTCTTACCAATTTTTTTTCGCATTTTTGGTACTCAGTGGAAATTTGTTCAATAATTTTTTATTAATTATGTTCTGCAGCATTTTCCATTCGTTTAAATTTGAACCTATTATTGAAAGAGCCAGTGTCTAAAAAAAACATCGTTTTATGAAAAAACTTTCATTGAAATTTCACAACGTTCTATCCCTCTACATTTTTTAATAAAAATAAACCATTTTCAAAGTGGAAAATTGAGTTCAATTGTATGCTTGTATGTGGTTATCAATTTCCAGGTTTCTAAAAACAAAAAAAACCTTATAGGTATTGGCTCAAAATAATCGAAACTTATATTGATCCACTGCAATGCTCAACCCATGCAAACGAAACCAATGAAAAATTATTTTGAAACACCTCTATAACCCAGATTTAGTCACTATGATTCACTTCTAGCAGTTTAGTCATGAACAGACCCCAAAAACATATAAAAATACAATTTGTTACCCTATCAGAACGGCATTACACGAGAAACGGCTAATCCAAAGTGTGGGTTCACTAAAGTTGAAATACAATCGAATGACTATTCGTCATCGTACAGAAATGACAGTTCACGAAAGTATTTTCATCAAAACACACACCATTTCACGTCGGCCAAAAAAACACCGCAATCGACAAATCGCACTAATCCACAGACAAAACTGAGCAAGCGATTCCTTTGCCTGCTTGATGCAGCAAATTCACCGGAGACTAGACATGTGGAGTATGGAGGGAGATAACACGTGCTAGAGAACGTCGAGTCGTTCAGTTTGTGACTGATACGAAGCTGAATGTTTTGGAATTTTTACCTTACCGGCTGTTGCCGTATGAGTCAGATCGCGAAACCATCTGTCATGTTCCTATGACCGAAGGAGATTCAAAAACACTGTAACCATATTTTAAACACAGCAAAGAGTTCGTGAACAGGGAATAATGAACCTTGTGGCTGATGTCTTTTTGATAGTATTTGGCTGGTTGAAGCTGCGACATTTGTAATGTTATGGTGACTTCAGCTACACGTTTATAGGGAGTGTTCGATGTGTACGTTTTCAATGAATGAGAGGGGTGATTAAAAAGGGTCCAGATGGATCCTGAATCCTGAAGGGAAGCTAGTGTTAGATGTCTGGAATGTCCCTCGTCTTTCAAAGAGACCTTTTACATACAGGCTGAAAAACAGTACCTATACTTTTTTATTGTCGTGAAAGTAAAATGTCCTAGTTAACTGTTCATTGAGGGTGCTTGTTTATTTTTGAGTTCTTGGAAATATCTTGACCTTCAAGGACGTAGGTATTGAATTGAATTCTTGACGTCACACTCGGGCTTCACTGCCAGTGAAGCCCGAGTGTGACTCAAGTCGTTTGCTTAACAAATTTGAAGATTATGGTGCATCGAAGACAAGATTCAAGTATACGAGGGAGGTACTCTGTTCAAAAAATGTGAATTTTCATTTTTCTCAGAAAACATTCATTTATTCATCAGTTTCTATTTTGTCCCCTCCAAAGTAGTAGTAGGGGGCCAACTCTGACAATGAGCAGCTGTATTATTGTTCATATGTTCAAAATTTCTGTTGTTTAACATGTTTACTTTGTTGGTGACAGGCATTTTCTGCTAAGTTTTGTATAAAAAATGGAGCTAAGTGCCTAAACCACTTGAAATTTCGACAGTGGCATACGGTGATTGTACCCTGGAGTCAGAAAAATGTTTACAACTGGTACCTCGTAGCTTTTCGCAGAAGGTCGAGTAGATATGAATGACGATGCTCCCCCTGGACGCCCCAGCACATCAACAATCGATGCAAATGTTGAGAAAGTGAAGAACAAACAAAGAAAATGTCCGGTGAAAACAATTCATGGCTTTTGCATCACGATGATGCACCTGCCTGACTCGTCATTGCTTGTTTGTAATTTTTTTGAACTGCTTCGGAGATTGGTAAGAGCGCTGGCACAAGTTTATTATATCTGAGGGGGACTACTTTGAAGGGAAAAAATAGAAATTGACGAATATATAAATGTTTTTGGGAAAAATGAAAATTCATCAAATTTTTTGAACGAGCTAGTATTTCTCGAGAAGTGCAAGTGAATATTCTTTCACTGTTCTCTATTGATACTCATACCAAGTGTTTTGTATCACCACCTGTATACATGTATTGTAGCAGAAATATATGGTGAAACATCGAAACAGATTATGAAAAGAAACGGGTACAATGAAAAGCGAGATCACTCACTTATTCGTGAAAAAAGTAACAAGCCCTATATGAAATAAACAATAGGTATGAAACAGTTACAACTTATGCGTGATGAGCCATTGAGCATCAAGGTTTTGCTAGATTATGGTGCACTGCCAATTGTACAATTGTAATTTTACAGATTGAATATTTGAAATGACTCTTTAATCTAGTTTGCTATATTTTTTGATTTTCATAACTGTATATTATTAAATAATGCATAAAATCATGGTTTAGGTAAATATTTTGTGATCTATCGACTTTGTGTACTGATTTTTTATATAGAACTTATTTGCAAACATGATTTATCGTTTACATGATATTCCATGTGGAGAATATTTCATTAATTGAAACGTTAACGGGTTCATATACACTTCCATAATTAAATTAGTAATTATAGGATTCGTAAATTGGCAATGTTGATTATTTCTATTGTTCCTATTGATCAATCGAACAAGAAGCGGGAATAGGGGCGTGACGTCACCACCCTACCACTTTCGATTTTTAATAATTAATTACGGGAAAACAACGCTACTTAGTGAGTTAAAACCAAGTGCACTGTTTTTCAATTTAAAATTTCTATCAAGTGAACTATAAACCAAAAATCATGAAACTTTGAAATGCCTTTCAGATTCTATCGTATTGTTCATTTAAGGTTACGAAGCATATTTTGTATGTACGTTATTTAAAATCATGTGCAGTGATTTTCGGGTTTCAAGTTCTGATTCTGTTCATTGTTTCACTTAAGAGATTTCTGATTAGTTCATATTGAATTCTGCTCTTGACAAGGTGGAGATATAAGATTATTTCCAGAATTTTCTTACAGTTGAAAAACGAATGAGTTTTTCATTGTGGTATTTTTCTTTAAGCTTTTTTTATAAATTAAGATTTGATGTTTAGTTTTTCTATTCAACCAGAAAAATTGAAAACTTTAGAATGGCTCTTTTGGAAACAAGGATGAAAATATTGATTATATTTGTTTTTAGTCAAAGTCTTAGTGAAACTGGATGATACCATTCCTGAGAGCAGAACGACGATCCGTGCGTGTTATCGTGATGCCGAATTATCTCGTAATTTCTGTCAGTAGCGGCTCTTTCGTTCGTGTGACATAGGCGTAACACGTCATGGCATAGAGTTTTAAACTAAACAACAAATTGAATTGAAGTAGTGAATATACTTCTAAATTTAGTTGTCCAAATAGCTATGAAAAGGTTTATATTCAAACGGAATTCGGCTGATACATATCAAAACACAGTATCTGAAAATCTATAATGTGTTAAACATGCAAGAAAAGGCGAGAAATGAGTAAATACTGTGATTTGATTGTGCTATACCTCCGGAAGCAGTGAACGTTAAAAAGTCCGCCTCTGGCATGGAACAGCTGAATTGATAAACAATGTGTCTCACATTTGATGAACCCACTCCAATGTTTCAGATATTGAGAATAGGATTCTAACCAAATTTGGTTGATATCAAAAAGTGTAAACTTTCATTGCCGCAGGTAACTGTATCAAAGCTATTTTTTGGGGCTGGGTGTAGCCAACATACCCGGAAAATGGATTTGACACATTTCTAGAAGTTTAATGGGTATGACGATGACGAAATACTAAAATACGATCAATGTAGACATTTGTTTTGTATAGGCGTACTATTATACGGGGAAGAGGGTAATGGAGTAAGTTTTCTGCATGAATTATATTATGAAGTATTACATCAACAATTGTATTGATTTCACTGAAGTATTCAATAACCCTTATTATTTCGGCAGGGCAGGCTTGGTACTTATGGTACGAATTCGCAACTTAACAACTCAGATACAATTATGAATATGAATCTTTTCTTGGGCCATTGATCTTCTACAACTTTAAAATTTAGAGTACTATCTCATATTATATAGCGCTAGACAACACTCTCGATCGCAATGTGTTTAAACAGTTGCATGACTCTCAGGCGTAGAAACACTTCATGTGTACGGTCCAGAAATAGAAACCAGGTCGACCTCGTCCTATGTTGAACGTTACTCATTACTCAATTAAATTTTCCCTATTGCAATTCATTGCCGATTTATGTTCCCAAAACTTTGATCGCAAATTATATTAGTTTTTTTTTCAATAGGAAATTTCTGGAAAGTTTTTGAGACAATTGTTTCTCAGCAGACACAACACGATATTTCATTTAATTATACAATTATGAAGTGAATGGTTGGTTTTATTTTTTTATACAAGGCAATAAAGAATGATTTCATTGGATCAAAGTATTGAATCATTTGAGATTTGAGATTGTCTTTAATCTGTTGGTTCCTGATGAGAAAACGAGCAGAAACTCATTCGAAACCAAAATGAGCTATAAACCACACAAAATAATCAAGTTTCGGACGTCACTTTGCAGAAATTATATCGTATTTACTGTCACCTATATGATTCATCGATTTGAGTGATATCAATGATCAAATATGTGAACACAATTGAATGTTCACAAAGTAAAATGAATTCCAGCCATAGGAATTGGATTCATGAAAAAAATATATGGAGAATCAAATAATTAGATGAACAAGATTGAAGTAACAAGATGGACAAGTTTTGAGGTTGAATGATATTTGCCACAGAAGTAGAAAGCCAAAAATGTTCTACCATTTTTACAACTTTTTTTAGTGATATAACATGTATAAATCAACTGTGGGATTTTATTTTATATTCAATTCCTACATAAATTAATGTGCTTCATCAATACAACATATTTCCTTTCATGTGGCACTTTTGCTTAAAGTTAAACATTTTATGTATATTCACTAATAGAATGGCCCAACTCTAAAAAAAGTGAAAACTGTATTTTCTTAGAAATACGTAATTTTTGGGTGCAGCACAAATTTTTGTAGAACATTTTTCGAATTAAAAATGTAGGTATGCTATTTGGAATAGAGAAGTTGAAACCACATTCTGACAAAGTTAGTAATGCACCTTGAACAGAATTGTTTCATGTCGGAAGATTATCAAATTTTCAGAATTCTTAAATCAAATGATTTATAAGCATTTCAAACGTTTCTCTTCCAATTTTATCAAACAAATTGCTGTCAACAACAGTTAAAAGGTCGATATTATTGACTCCATTCTTTGGTGAACCCACCAATAACATTGCTCGGTTTTTGAAAAGGAATGACTTGGCCATTGCTTACCAGTCCAATAATAATTCAAGCAATAAAAACAAAACTTCTCAGTGTTGAATAGATCAGAAGTATATGAATTGACTCGTGGTTATTGCCCACAACTTCATATTGTCCGGACGAGGAGAACTTTTCTCAAAGAATAAAAGAACATAGAAGCAGTTTCTTGAGTATGAAAACTAAATCTACATTTGCAAACCATTTTTAGGCATAGAAACGTGGGTTCAACCACGACTATGGAGTATTACATTTGAAAGAGAGAAGTTTGAAACTGATAGATTCAAACTGATGAAATTGATAGATTTAGGAATTCTGAAAATTTACTGAATGATCAAATAGAATTGTATTCTTCCGCTTTTCTGAATCTGTTTTCTGATGTGGAAAATGTTAATCAGTTTATGATATAATAGGTCCATTCAATGAGTTAGTAAAATTTTCTTTCATGCTGTAAAGTGAACTCCTAAACTCAGATGAAATTATTAACTATGAAACAAATTGTTATTATATAAAAAACTAATTAGGTAGAATTCAGTCATTATGATATCGATTGAGGAAGCTATTGTATAGCAAACACGTGTTGCGGTTTTGTAAACTGTCCAGGGAAAATTTGATAATAAAGTGTTATTAGAATATTAAAATAATCGATTTCAAAATTTAAACCTAGCAGTTCTGGTTGAGAACGAATTGTTCTTTTAGATAATTTGCTTCCTCTGTAAAACAATGATATTTGAAGAATTCTTTTATATTATGTACTTACACTTAGATATGAATAATGTAATGCGCACTTGCAAATTTGGCAAATTAAATTCGTTAAGCAATTGAAAGCGTTTAATTCAAATATCTTACCTCTTCTTTTTCTAACGAATCTCCTCTTTTGTTTTCCACGGGGGTCTGCGCTCCCGCAAGTTTTTCCCGTGGAAAACTCCACAATTTTCATCATGCAGCACAGCAAAACCACAAGCATGTCTGTCTGAATGTTTGTATTATGACATTCCGCCCATTTCCGAACGATCTCACTCCCGGGAAATTAAATGAAAATGATTTCTCTTTCTTGTCTGATACGCACACTTTATACACTAAATTTATAATTCATTAAGAGTTTATTCAGTTCGAAGCTTCTTTTCTATATTGTTTTTGTTCGATGGAAGAATATAGTCACTTATCTACTTATCACTGACAATGCTTGAACTGTATTTCTGTTAAACAGGATATGATGCTATATTAATCAAATGTGGTTGCGGCACATATGCTTTGGATTTGGAGGGTTTTCACAACACATAATGTATTTATATTAAAATTAATCTCAGCAACGATGACAGAAATTTCACATTAAAGTCGCATAAACATCTAAAACAGGATTTGCAAAGTACTGAATGCAGTTTTCTGTTAATAATGACTGAAAATTGGATTTGAATTATGATGACAATCATAATGGTAATCAAAACAATTGTTGTGAAAATTCCTTCAGTTTATTTTCCCTACTTTCGAGTTTATTTTTACATAGTTTTCAAGTTCGATAAAATCTCACCTGAAATTGAAAGAGAACCAATGCTTTATCTCTCTTAACAGACAGATTCGTCAAACTAGGTAATATTTTTGCAATTTCATCCTCTGTTCAGAAAGATACGTTATTGTAAACAATATCATGACTCTTTCCTAAAACAGAATTCTTTAGTTTTTTCTCGGCCATTTGTTTCATTTTCAAAATTCTAAGGCATTTAATAAAGATTAATTTTGTTTCATTTCAATATTATTTGTTTACAAACTATTTTCGACGGCATGAACAAATAATTTTCTGGGAGAAAAACCCCAAAAGACCAGTTATGAAGTTAATTTCAAATTGTAGGTGTTGAAACGGTGACAACTTTGTTTTTTATTTCTTATAGATAGTACCAACATTTGCGAGTACTGAGTACTCGCAAATCAATTTCAAAGAATCATATATTTCCCATGCAAGTGATTTATTTCTTTTTTCCATAAAATGGATTTCCACAGTTTCCTTACTGTTTATAGGAATATCTTGAATGAAATATACCTAAAGAAGATAATAATAATAATAGTCGTCTATAACATCCAAAAGGCGAAGTTCAAAACTGCAGTGTATAATACTACAGGTTTGTTCTACCACTTCTAACCTCCTAACTAATATATAATTATATTATTTACATAAAACAAGTTTCAGCTGTAGGATTTGAACTCGGATTATAGGTAAAATAAATGCAATATATACACACATTACCGCTGAGTTACTCTGGCAATTGCCAATAGGATGTCTGATTGTGATTGAAACAAGAGGTTGTGGATTCACGGATTCATTACCAACCCACAAACTGTTAAACAATAAATTCACAGTATTTCATCAGTTCGGACTTCCATTGTCTAATATAATATAAATTGATTTGAAATCCCTGAAATAAAAATTAAAAAGATTAACCGAAAATAACAATTTACTGAAATTGGGATTTTTTTTTATTAGATTTATTATCAGAGTGAATGTT
>WOGO01006449.1:0-11749 GCA_015342085.1 Leptinotarsa defecta
AATATTTATATGCTGACGTTGCAACTTTGTTCCGATCCCGTACACAGGTAAAATGCTAAATACGCATTCGTGCATATTGGATATTGTTTTATATTTCTATATCCTGTGATCGTATCAATTTTGATGTCTATAGACTTGGAAAATTAAAAGATGAAATTGTGAATACTGAAAGTTTTTGAGTTAGAATATTGAAGTTGAGGTTGAAACATCTTCCAACTCATGTATTTGCTTGATTGAATTTGAATTATTCCATGAATATTTTTCATATTTGACTATATTGAATGATATCCAACATAAATGTATGCAAGATACTCGTACTCCACAGAGGTTAGTTTCGCAGATGTTTCTAGTTCATTCAGCAGCAGGACAATCCTGAAATTTTTCGAGTGGATCACCTACAGGCCGGTTTCGAGATATTACTATTCATCAGTGTAGGACAGATCAGAGCCAAACAGCAAAATGCCTGCCTCGATTTATTTCAACGCAGCTCGAGTGCTTGCATGAAACTTTTGTCTAACTAAGAGAAATACTGTTAAATAGTAACAGCTCCATTTCGTTAACGAAGACTCAAGCGGGGAAGAAACATCCCATGTATCAGTTCTCTAACAGAAATCAAAACAAGTTTCAATACTGTACCAAGAATATATAATTCAAACTTACATTAACACAGTAGAATCCGGATAAAACGACCTTCAAGAGACCGGATATACTATGTTGTACTAACCGGACGACGCACAAAACGTATTAATTTTTTGGTAGTAAAGTGTACATCACTATGTTGAACTGACATACACTCGCCAGCAATCTTACCGCAGACGATGGTGTGTCTCACTTTAAAACGGTTTATCCAACTCATGGAATATGTGAAATTTTGCATGTCGTCTAACTGTAGCAAGAAAATTTGCTTTCTCTTGTAGCAAAGGTCCATTAGAGGGTATTTTCCGGTCGAGCTGAAGCTGGAACCACTGTAACAATGCCTTATCCAACTACTCATGAGTAGAAGTCCTTACACGTTTGCATTTCAAAACATTGACTCGATCTTATCTTTATTATTTTTAATTGTGGATATTGTAGAATGGGATACGCCAAACTTCTTTGCGAGGGCTGCATTTGATTCACCGTCTTTTAATCGGTGTATTATTACAACTTTTTTTTTTATTTCAAAACACTTTCGCTTCACAGAATTCTTTTTGTCGAACTTTATGAACTTACAACAAGTGGCAAAAACTTCATACTGGTACCTCTGGCGTATCAATTAATATCTGTTAGTAGTACCTATCAATAGAGATACCTATGAATACTACCTCTTAGTAGTACCTATCAATAGAGGTACCTAAGAAGAGGGAGTTCGCCGAAGTATTGGTGTGCAGATTGTGTAAACAAAACAATGCGTTTTAACCGGATGTAATATAAGCGGTTGGTCGCCTAAACCGGAGCCGCACCAAACGGTATATTTTCTCAATAACTAAATATTAAACTAAACTTTAGTAGACATTATCGTCGTTACAAGCGGAGTCGTTATATATGAATTCTACTGTAGTAGATTCTTTCTCTCCTGCAAGTGCGGTCAAGAAGTATCCGACCTGACCTAGAGATGGCGTTAGTTGTTTGAGAAATATCACTGCATTAGAAAGTACACAATCTGTAAAGCATATATTTCAAGTTTGAAGGCGCTACGTTGTTTAGAATTTGTTTGGCAGCCATCAATAGAGAACGTTCTCGGTGAATTTGTGGAAATGAAAAAAATTGGGCATCGTTATATGGTATAATACTTCTATTTGAAAGACCCCAGCTCAACCAATATAGAAGCTGAATTGAATTCTACTCTGGGTGAGTCTGCTTCTCGTTTACAACAGTGAAATATTGGGTAGCAGAGTTCAAACGAGGTCGTATGAGCTGCAAGGACGAGCATCGCAGTGGTCGACCAAATGAGGTGTAACTGACAGTGCGAGAGCCACCAGGCTTAGAAAGAAAACATTTCAAAAAGTGCAGTGTATCATATATTATCTGAAAATTTAGACATGATAAAGCTATGTGCAAGATGGGTTTTTGCTCACATTCGAGCAAAAACAGTGTCGTAAAGATGTTTAGCGAAGTTTCACAGCAACAAAGCAGAATTCTTGTATCGTATATGTAGTTGCAAAAGGATTATGTCATATAATTATAATTTTTTTTCCAAAATTTTTGTGTTTTCTTCGTTGGGACCATCCTCGTAAATATGAATAATTAGTGAGAATTTCAGAAAACAAAATGAAATATTTTCATTTCCTACCTCGAGATGATTTAAGCACAACTGAAATGATAGTCTGCATCCCTTATCTAATTCAGAAGCACCTTCTCTGCCTTCCACCAAAGTTTCTGAGTTTCGAACACGAACTCCTTTCTTTATATTATGATTCCTCTGTTTGATGTTTATTGCGGGCTAGCCAATATGAAACGGAGGCTGAATATTATTTATGACCTTCTAATTATTTGTAAATAAGAAGATGGGGAAGTTGGAGTTTAAGAGAAATTAATAAGGGAGGGTGTGTGATCACTTGGAAAGGCGGCAGGAACGATATAAAGGAAAGCCGGAATTACTGGGATTTTTTAAAGGAGGCGTTGCTATTGAGAAACTGATGATGACTGGGAACCGTAATTGTACGCATTTCTGGAATTTAAGGGTCGTTTTGAATGAGAGGTAACGTGGAAGGCTGAAGATTCCAAAACTCTAATGACATCATTTGTAAAACATTTTTTTTGAATGTGGTTACTTCAAACACATAAATATATTGCAAGTCTAAACATTCATTGATTATTCAGTCCTTTCTTCTATTCTTCTGTGTTGCTTGAATTCAACTGAACTATTTATAAAATTTTGACAGTAAATATCTTTTTTTATGAAGAAATGATAGCAAATATGCTCCTTCGAGAGAAAATAATGGCAGGAAGTCTCATTACCTACTTACCTGATGATTTACCCCTAGAAGGTATAAGAAATGTGATAAGTTTTAATAATGACACTTTTATTTTCTACTTAGATGACTACTACTTGAAATATAAACTTTCACAGCCGGAGATAACTGTGTGATAGCTATTTTCCGTTTTTTTTGCCGTGATCTGCAGGTTTTAAGGACTGGCGTTTCGTCTTCTACTGCGGTAGTCATCAACAAAGGCGGTGTGGTAACGGTCGCAGTGCTTGAGTTGTCGATTTTGTATTATTATTATTAGTAGAAATGGCTTGGTTTCTCCTGATTGGATTACCTGAATTTCTTCGTGTCCAATTTGGAACAGGTAGCCAGATTTCATTAATGTTCATTGCCACTTCTCTCCTCTTGAAATTTTTCCTATGTTTTTAAATTTCTATTGCCTCTTGGATAGTAACTTTGAGTTCAATCAAGTATATTCTAATGAGATAACGTGAGTGCCTTCTTTGTCGGGAGCACGTTCTGCTACAGCTGATTTGTCGGTTTGTCCAAGTCAACAATTTATCTTGTGTCAGAGAAATGGGTATATACACTGTTTGGAACCTTTGGTGAAGATTGAAACACGTGTCGAGGTGTTAAAAATAAAATAACGATTTGGTGTTGGGAAAAAACTCCAATAATATTTTTTATATACACTTCTTTTCGTGGTTCCATTCTAGACCAACCTGCAGTTACAAGAAATCAGGTATATCACGGGTGTTGCTGAAGGTTTTTTAGGGTCCTGAGTTGACCTTAGACTTCGCCTGATTTTTTTGTTGGCCTACATATTGGTTCCATGTTGTGTTTGTGTTTTTTTAAGATTATTTCAATCCGCTCTGTGAAATTCATAACTTGGGAAAAGAAAACTTTTTCTTTGCACAGCCTGGCTGGGGTTACTTTGGCGTCGTCTCTGCTGACCCAGCATGGCCCTCCCGAATTCTTGTCCGCTGTACCCATTCCTTTTGAAGGCATTTTCAGGCGAATGCGGTCCTCAGGAAGACTTTCAGGTTCACAAATACGTCCAGCTCTCTCAACCAACGTTCCAAGTACCCCTCTTTTTTTGTTGTGGCTAGTGGTTAGATTATTGCTCAGGCCCCAATCTTCCATTTTCAACTGTGAAGAACATCCAAGAAGGCCCCTTGGATTTGTTGTGGATTGATTTTTGGGTCCCGAAACGGAAACAACAACTCAATCACCAACACTGCAACCGTTATCTCATTACCTCAATGTACAGACCATAACCACAAAATCGTGAGAGTAGCTTTCACACGACTATTGCTTTGTATTGAAAAACAAGGTGAAGAAAGTTCTGATATAACTGGAGGATTGGTTTGAAAATGAACTCAGTTGAATTAATAATATAAATTCATGTCTCATTCAACAGCCAGAAACATTCATTTTGGAATTCAAAATATAAATCTCGATTCAATACAACAAACTTGTTGATGAAGCATTCAATTCAATCATAATGTAATGTTATATAGATATGTGCTGAAGAGGCAATATGTCAAGTGTCATATTCCGAAACATCAGATGTCCATTTGAAGTGACAGTGTTCTATGTAAGTGAAATTTCACCTCTTCCATATGCTTTATGGTGTTGAAATCCCGTTGTTTTGAAAGTTTTTTTGACTAATTCTTTGTTTTCATCAAAGAAATTGTTTTGACAGGGTTTGCGTGATATAGTTATCTTTGCAAAGATTTTATTTTGGAATTAATTGCTTTTCTTCTTTCTTTGGAAAATTCCCACATTTTTATGCATGAAGTTTAATAAATAGGAAATCGAAACCTCTCTTTATCAAAAATGATAATCATTCTTGAAAGATCTTAGAAAAATGCTCATTTGGCTGAATAATAACCTTGTAAGCTTGAACAATTAGTAAGACCAAATTCATGACATTCTTGCTTAGTAGCTATTCGAGATAGTCCTCAGATCGGTAACATGAAAATACACAAACCACTATGCAACGACAAAACTATATGTAACTGTTCGTCAATAGATAAAATATCTTCGATTGAGTAAATGGGAGTTATTATTGACCAACACTTCAGATGGGATGACCACGTTGCAAATGTCATGAAAAGACTGAGGATACCCATGTATAAGTTTTATGTGCTCAGAGACATTCTATCACAGAAAAACTTGTTCCTGGTATATATCTCACTGACAGAAAGTATATTACGATTTTGTATTACTTTATGGGGGGGAACTTGCAATACTTTGATAAATCCTCTACAAGTCATGCAGGATTCATTATTAGAAATAATATTAAAAAAAGATAGACGATTTTTGACCCAAAAACTATATAATAATAATAAAAATAATATCGTTCAGTATGCATAAAAAATACATTCATACATAAAATGAAAAGGGTTAGCCAAAGGCTATCTTCCACCCCTCTCAAAAATTATACAGTGAGTGTAAGAAAATAATTGTGAAAATACTTATTAACTATCATAACAATAATAGAGAAGAGAAAAAAATAATTGATCAAATAGTTGCTAATAACTCCTAATATTCTTAACATTATTCTGGTCTATTTAACAATGCCATCACACTACCATTCATTGAATTTTAAATTAACACTGAGAGCATCTGTGATTTCATTTCTTTCTTAAATTGAGGAATATTGTTATTTAAAAGGGGTAAAATTGTATTCACATCAAAAAGGGTTATATAAGAAAAACGGTGCCTAGGTATGTTGAATGAGTTAATTCTCAAATTGACCATAAATATGCCTGCTTAATAAACTATATAAATAACTAGGTGTTTTAGTTTGAAGCAACTTAAACAAAAACATTTTTATCAAATATTGTACTCTGTACCTCACATTTAGCTCCTTGATTTTCAACAAAAATTGTGTGACATGTTCACCATATGGTATACAGCATCCGAATGGCATGCAAGCATTATGTAAACGCTGTAACTTCTGCTTGTTACATTGCAGCAAAAAATTGTAATACACCGAACAACAATACTCGATATGAGTTTCATTTCCTCTGTACTGATACTTGAATTTATATGGCGATTTAAGTAATGATAAGAATGATAGGAAATGATACTTTGAAAATGCTTATCACATGTTCAATGGTTAGGCCAAGATTTTCAGCACTGTCTACCCAGTCAATGTCTGCGTTATCGAGAGTGAGCCTAAAGTTACACTGAGTTTCTACTATTTGTCTTTGAGACCCTATGCATAGGGCCAAAGTTTTATTTAGATTAATTTTCAGTCCACGATCCTCCGAGTATAGGAATGTTTTGTGCAAATCTGTATTTATATTGGCCACGTAACTCTCTGTATCAGTGTTAAAAGAAGACAAATATAACTCTGTATATCATATGCGTATAGATGTACTTAACAACGTGATGAAAAAGTGAGGTGATAAAAATAAACACTGGAAACATCAAGGGTCCTAAAATACTTTCCTGCGGTACACCTGAGATTCTCTCTTTTAGGGATGACCATGAGTAATCATCCAGTTTGATTCTCTGTGATCGGCCTGTGAGATAGCTGGTCATCCATTTGAAAGAAGTGTCATCGAATCCTATGAACTTGAGCTTGCTGATGAGTAAATCGGAATTAACTAAATCGAAAGCTTTACTTTCATGAAGCAGTACTAAAATTGTGACTTCTGATTGATCTCTGAATCTGGCAAGATCGTCGATTACTTTCAAGAGGGCAGTCTGTATCAAAAAACCACCACCAGTGTTTGATTTGGATATTTTCAGATCGACAAAAATGTAAAGCAACAACTTTTGAAAAAACCAGATTTCCTGATCACTTGAATGTCCCAAAAATCCTATACATAAAGATTCGTCTTTTTTTCGGGACTCAACTATATAACCGGCTTCCTATGAAGCTTAAATCACTCTTAAAATCTAAAGGATATGCTATCAAAAAAGCTTACATCAGAAAATTCAAATATACTTAACATATTCTGAAAACATATTGAAATGATTTAACAATAACTCATTACTTAGTACTGCTGATGATCTCCAGTTCACTTTCTTTCTGAACTTCACCCCCATTTTAATTTTAATTTCAATGTACTGTCACTCTTATATTCTGAATTGACAAAGAAAATTAATTATTTGTTTGAATTATGTAAACATATACCGTAGAATGATATTCCAAATATGGATGGAGTGAAAAAGTATGTTTTGACATATGACATTATGTTTTGACATATGTCAAAACATAATGTCATGTCTCAATTTACATATTGTACTGAAAATCTGAAATAAACTCGATTCTCTGTCACTCCTCAAATGTGAGACACCTTCAACTACGCAGTTACTTTGCGTCCTTGACCAATCTTCTCCCCCTGTGCATTTTCCCCCAGCATGGGCTTGCAACCCCTGTTTGACCTGAATAAATGCATTGCGTGTTATCTTCCCAGTTCCACATCTGCAATAGGGTTTCAATTTTCTTTTGATGCTCTACTAAATAAATTTGATAGCTGTAAACGTAGTAGTTATGTTTGGTTTATCGATTTTCTTCTTTGGAAAGAGATTTTCAAAATACGTGTCACTGAAAAGTACAGAAATGCAAACATGTCAATGAAAATTTATATAAATACAATGCGAAAGTCTTGTGGATTATTCTTAGATTTCATAACTTGAGATAATTGAAATGGAATGCGTTAAAGTAGTTAATAAGTTGTTATAAGAGCTTTGTTAATTTTTCTGAGTCTACTTTGAACTGTAATATGTAAGTGAATACTTGTTCAAGTCAATTGATTCTGTCCGCATGAAAATTGAGTGGGAGTGGGATTCGATGAAGTTGACGAAGGCCGTTTTTGCCTAGTTCTGATTAGCGGAAGTTTTACTTATGTTAATGTTAAAGAAGTTCTTGAAACGATAGTAGTCGGTTGGTGGAAAGTCTGGGGAGTATGGTGGCTGGGATATAACTTTCACGCTCAATTCGTTTGATTTTCGGACGATAATTTGTGGAACGTTCAGACGGGCCTTGTCGTAGAGCAGCATCGGACCTCTTCTATTGGCACTGCCGGCTTCTGCTGACGTAATTTTTGGTACATTTCGTCGATTTCCTCACAATGCTGTGATGGTTTGGCCCAGTTGCAGAAAGTTAAAGGGAAGCACACCCGCCGTTGACCACCATGCAGTGACCATATCTTTTATTGAATCGATGCAGTAAAGGATCGTTCTGGTTGCGCAAGAGAAAAGAAAAGACTTCAAAACATAACAATTTCTGTTGATCGTTCAAATCATGACGCACCGACTTTTCAAGCTTTTTTGACCTCTCCAATACGTTCAGATCTTTCACCAACCCACGCATCGTTTGTGATGGGTCAGTCTTCTTCAGTCTCTGAAGAGATGCGAAAAATTCAAATTTGGAAAAATGGACAGCATCAGTGTATAGATTATAAAAATCATGGAGCACCGGCTTTTAAAGTTTTTTGACCTTTCCAATACGTTCAGATCTTTCACCATCCCTCCTACCGTTTGTGATGGGTCAGTCTCCATCAGTCTCTGAAGAGATGCGAAAAATATAAAAATGGGCAGCATCAAAGTATAGAGTAAAAAAATCTCTATCGATCAGTATATACTTGCAGACAGTAGAAAAAATATTTTTTCAGATAGGGAGTTACAAAAACACATGACAATGAAACGGAACAAACTCTTGAAATGAGCCTTTGGATATTGAACGAATATAGAGCTGCCGGACTGTGTCATGGCCGGTGAAAAGCCCCTTCCTCAAGATGTGCAGTAGATGTGTAGAAATCCGTTATCAGTCTGTTATGTTATCCGTGCCGTACTACGTAAAATTGCAAACAAACGTTTCTATTCCTTTTTTCCTAATACTTTCTTTGCCATACACTGGCCAAAACTTCACGCAGATACGATTTCTCCCACCGGCCATGACTCAGCCAGGTGGCTGTATTTTTATTACACCATAAAACCTACCAAAATGAAAATAATATTCCTAAATTCCAAATGTTACTCTGTCAGTTACTTTACGTACAGAAATGAACCCAGAGCATTCTGATGATTTATACAAATCAAAGATGTTGATACCTAGTTTTCACGTAAATAGAACCTGACTGAAAATATATATAAATTCAAACTTTTCAAGTGCTGTCGGAGATTTATAGCTTTAAGTAACCTTTTGTGTGTTATTTCGTCTTTCAGCTAGCATCATTAATCAATATGTTGATATTGTTCGCAAGCATTTCTCATACGAGGGAAAAATCCTGATTCAATTTGTGTAACACATTTCTCATTCCTTGACGTCGATTTGAATAAAGTCGATATTTCGAGGAAGGGGCTTATAAGGAGATCTAGTTATTAGCTACAATGGATCGAATATATTCCAGTTGCTGGGAGCTCTACTCGTCGTAAATAATTTTGGTAACTGATATCAATCAATCAGTCAAATCATGTATCAACCATTGATCACCAAAGTCATATAAGAATCATCAATTATACTATGAAAACGAATACAGTACATATACAATATCAAAATACACTTAAAACATATCATATATTTGTTATATGTTGTTTATTAACCATCTCTATTCATACCCAAGCTGAAATGGACGAACAAGATCAATGTCAACGCTGACTTATGCTGAATCGACATCCGGCAATACGCAGTGTTTAAAACGACGACACAAAAACTATTTATTTTCTTTGTTCATTGTCAAAGTACTTCATCATCAATTTTCCTATAAATACCGTCCTGTGTGGCAAAAAACACTTGGAATGTTGACAGTAGCATATGGTGATTATATTTTGAGCCAGAAAAATGTTCACAAGTGGTACAAGCTTCTCCCAGAATGTCGAGAAGATGGGACTGATGACGCTCGCCCTGGTCACCACTGCACATCCAAAACCAATGAAAATGTTGAGGAAGTGAAGAAAATTGTTATGGGGAATCGTTGAATCACTATTAGAGAAGTTGTTGAGGATGTGGGCATATCGATTGGCTCATACCATGCTGTTCTTTTGAAAGTTTTGGCTTGAAGCGTGTGGCAGCAAGGTCCGTTCCAAATTTTGAATAAAAAACTGTCCAATGAGCATCGCTCAGAAATTATTGAATGACGTCAGTGACGATCTAAATTTGCTTGAGAGGGATACAACTGATGACGAATCATGAGTATATGGTCATGACATCGAAACTCCTCAAGTGCCAGAAGATGACAGTACTACCAACTGTCGAAAGCGCTCGCAGATAATTGATAGAAGATATAAAGCTTCAAATCCTTTTTGTAGAATTTAATATTGAAATTCTCAAAATAAAGGAAAATCAGTTGAATCAATCAAAATCAATTGATTCTGCCTATCATCGATTACAACCCTTCTCGAAACAATTCAGAATACGACGTCCTTTCTTATTCTTCAACCACTTACTCTTTTAACGTCCACTCTATGAATGCATCGAGCATTGTTACATTTTTCAGGAGTTTCCTTCTAGTAGTTCTACTGACATAAGGTATCATTCTTTACTCTTTAAGAGTTGAAAAAAAAAACACTTATGAAACCTTAACCCTCATTCTTCATCTATTCATCCGCTTTATGTCCCAGCTCCCAAGTCTATGAGAGTGTCTGAACTATTTCGCTATGAATCATCTTCAATAAGCCTGTGGTATATTCAAGTATGTAAACAATTATGAGTTGCCAAACTCAATACAAAGATAAAATTCCATATCGCATAGTAGAACGAGAGAGACGAAACATCCAAACGTAAATCATAAACCGAACTAAAACATATTCCACTTCATGAAATACGGATTTCAACCGCACACAAGTCGGCGGAGTTGCAGAAAGTTTTCAACTATGATATATACCGGTGCTAACTACTGCGCTGAGTTATTCGTCCTTTGATAGTAAAGTTGTTCGAACAGAAGCCAAACAAACCGTAAAAGTTCTCCGAACACCGGAACAACAACTAATAATCATTTACTCAGACCCGTAAATACACAGTTCCATTATTTGTGTATGACAAATTAGAAACCGGTAGGGAATGGCTAGAAGAAAATTAGCGTAATCGATTTCGGTAAAGCTTAGCGAACTTTTGTGAAGGAGGTCCTGATGACTGGCCTCGATGGAATCCGTTCCTCGCGAAATATTTCAAAAAAATATAATACAGCTGTCGAAACTCCAACTTTTCAGTGAGTCATCTACATCTACTTACCTCAGGGGTAATCTCGATATAATCATGATTCATGAAATTCGAAACAACTTGATCCAGATTTATTGGAATTATATTTGATAGACAATTATTATTTTGTTGCAGATACTAGACCAGTAAGAAGTACATATTTGACCCATTCATGATACTCTGAGATCCTTTTGAAGCCGTCTTCTTTCTATAAATTGATGGATGTAATCGTAAGTACTATTACATAATAAAAAATCTGTTTTAAAATCTGTTTTTCCGTTAATCAGCTGTCGCCTCCATACGAACGACAACTTTCAGAAGTTGAGAACTTGTGCGGGCTAAGGAATAACGAGACCTTACCTTTTAACGTGTGATTCCTAACACGGTTGATAATGAAGAAAAGATAATTGAAACTTTTCATGTTTTTACCAGTTTTATTTGTAGCTAACGTTGCTGCAGTTTCGTCCTATAAGGACATTTTCAAACTTATACATTGAACTAACAATGATTGATTACATTAGTCCATATACAGGGCTTTTCATGATGAGCGTTAATTAGCCGTTTCTGGCAAACTATTCAACAGATCAACCTGAAAATTCCACAGTATGCATAAGTCAATATGACCTACACGCCTAAAATATTTTAGACGAAGCGGCGTTGTCGCTTCTACTATAAAGTA
>WOGO01006450.1:0-11748 GCA_015342085.1 Leptinotarsa defecta
ACCATAACTTGGCATGTCACCATAACTCAGTTTGAAATCTTTTAATTTTTATTTTTCATTTTTTGTTAATAATAATTTTTAATTTTCAGCTTTTAATAATATTTAAATTTTTATTTTTTTTTGGTTGTTGTTTGGCTTTATGTTATTTTTTTGTAATTTCAGTTTTTATGTTAAAATGAAATTGTTATTTTCGGTTCATCTGTTTAATATTTTTTCAGGAATTTCAAATCAATTTATATTATACTGAACAACGGAAGTCCGAACTGATGAAATATCCAATGTTAACTTATTTTCGATAAAAATTTTTTACGCAATTTAAAGTGGAATTGAAGAATTGCAGAAAGGTAGAAGAAAAAATACAGCATGTTGAATTAGAAATACATTTGAAGAATCCAAGAGATTGAGAATGAACTTTCTAAGGTTGAAGAAGAAAATAACAAATCAAAAGAATTTATGAATCTGAAAATACCCATTGCAAGATTAAATATTGAAATAGGTCTTTCTTTTTAATGTACGACTTTTAGCACTGGTTGGACGATAGGAAGTGAAAGTCGATCGTTCGGACTCTGGTCTAGAATGTGGGTGGCATGAAATCTATGAACAGTGTCAAAATTCCCATTCCGAACAGTCCATTGTTAACCGTTTTTATGAATCACTGTTAAAATTTGCGAACACTTTCACGAGAGAATTTCCTGCAAATTTCTACCCGAAATCATTTCTGTGTATCAGAAACTGAAATTGTACCGTACTGAATATAAATACAGGCCAATTTTAAAATTGGGACTTAGTGTAATTCATCTACTTAAGACGCCAACTTGGTTGATGAAGCGTGCCTCGAGTTTTGGGCAAAGTGCTTGTTTTGGATTTTAAATGGATTCTTTAATTTATTCATGACTAGTGACAATCCGCGGTGTATAAGTCAAATATTTTGTAGGAACAATCTTGCTTTCTTGGATAATATTATTGCAATTTTCATAAGGATCTCAATTTTTTGAAATGGTACCCACAAATAATGAAGCTGTTTATATTTACCTAGAAATGTGCACTATTATGCACTATTGTTCAGAACTATCAACGGTATTGAAATTTTATTCATCAGGAATTTGCCTGTATAATAAATGAACTAATCATGAGAAAAAAATGCTTGTATTTCATCAATGACTTCAATTATTTACTTGTTTTCATATATTAATATAGGAACTTTTCAACTATTAGAATAGTATCTGTTTTCAAACAATGACAGACTGAAAATATATCACTTCCATTTTTAATTATTAAAATATTTGAATTATGTATTTTTGCTAATTGAAGTTCAGTTTCACTCTAATCGTGAATTATTTCTAGCTGACCGGACCTACCAATGGAACTTGTATCAATGAAAGACTGGTAATTTCAGGACAAAATATGAATGATATAATTCTCACAATTTGTGGCTATAATACAGGACAGTCCGGTGAGTATCTGTGGAAATAATGCTATTCCATATTTGAATGAATACATTTTTTGCCTGCAGTAATAGCAATCATGAAATTAATTCTATTATTGGACATTATTGCATAAGTGATTTTTAGGACATGGACTTAGTGAGTGCGCTAATCTCACGAGTTTCATATAGCATTGTAACGTCATCTGGAATACGTTTTAACGAACAAATAGTCTGAAGATATTTGAAACTTGTTTAACAGAAATATTTTGGAAGTTGCCTCCGAAATATCGAATATGCTTTCTGACTATCTGGACTGACTGTCGTGTTGAGCGAAACTAGGCTTTTGGGTCTCCAAAATCGGAAGTATGCTGCTTCTTTTAAATGAGTTTCACTAGCTTCTTCAGTCTGACCAATTCATTTTTTCACAAAATTTTCATATATTTCCGACTTTTCATTTTTAAACATTTCGTTTTTGGTGTGACCTAATATAAAAGAGCGAGCAGTTTCGTAGGATAGCTATTCACGTGCAACTTTTAGAAAATGGGATCTGATTCGTTAGTATATCGTGGTTCAATTTGTGGGCTTATAATAGGCCAGACAAGCCTGCCTCTGTAAGCTAGAGAGCTTCGCATGGGCCGTTTTCTATAAGGCCTTCGGCCCCCAGGCAATTGCACCATAAGTGATCATTGGTCTGACAATCATCACATAAATCCAATGGATTTGTTTGGGACCTGAACCCCAATATTAACCACAAATCCTTCGGTATGTCCATAGGGACAATCTGACTATGTGTAAAACTTTTTCCAAGTGAGCGTTCCAGATGACTTTTTTATCAAGGACAATGCCAAGACATTTCACCTGCGTTCCAATTGGAATGACCTCACCATTGAGGGAAAGTAGCGTTAGATCGTCCAATTTTCTCCTCCTGGTGAAGGGAATTATCACAGTTTTACTGGGGTTGACAGACATCTGCTCCCTCAGGCACTAATTGTGAACAACGTCCATCGTGATTTGGATGATATTACAAGCTATCCTTCCCGACGTGGACCTTGCGAAGATGAAAAGGTCATCTGCATAAGCTTGCAGATCTACTCTTCTTCTGTCGAGGGCATCAAGTAGACTATTCATCAGGAGCGACCAAATGCTCCTTCAATATCGAGAAATACAGCCACCGTAATCTCTTTGTTGTCAAGGGATTGGGCGATTTTCTCTAAAAGGTTGTTTGATGCTGAATCTGTCGATTTGTCGGTTTGATAAGCATACTGGTGGTTATTCAGGGGGAATTTCATGTAATTCCACCCTACTGATGTGTCTTTCCAGTATCCTCTCAAGTCCTTAGTAGCTTCCTTGTATTTACGCCTCACTTGCAATTTCTGGTGTTTCATCTTAGATGATGCAGAATTCTTTCATTTTTGTCGACATGTGAAAAGTATCGTTTTCCCTCCTCTTTCCTAGTAGGCATAAGATAATATGTATCTGAGGAAAGGTAGATATGACCCCGGTTTGAATTTTCCCATCTTTCAAGCATTCCATCTTCAAGATAACAATTGAATTGAAAATTTGATATCCAGGGACTTTCATGTGCCTCATGTCATCAATATATCAATGTTATATATTAAAAGAAATCCTAGGTATCACGAGTGAATCGTTTAGACGTAGTCTCACATTCGTAGCTGCTGAATTGGTATCACTGGGACTCAGGATAAGGCTTTCATTATTTTTGGAAACCCAATGACCACGATTTTCTCTATATTCTGCTAAATACTTTGTATATACTGATTCATCTAATGACTAATTAGGTATCACCATGATACTATCACCAACACAAATGAAGTGTTGAATGTTTTATGTTGGTGACAGCAGACAATATAATCGTAATCTTGTTTAGTTGATCTATCTCCTATTTTTTTGATATTTTTAGTTTACGTAGACGTTTCGACGATGTCAGGACCTCTTCAGTTGATGGTTCTATCGAATGTTTCTTACAGAAAAAGATTTCGATTTCGTATTTGCCAGTATGCAGATTCATGTTTGGAGCCTACCAGTAATTGTTTACAATATTATACTGGAGTTACAGGAACGATTTCTTCTTTCAATTACGATCAAGTTTCAATGTTTAATAGAAGTGTTCCTGTATATTTTGTAAGTGAACTTAGTTTTATATTTATACTTGATGATAATGTTTCACAGTGGAGATTTTGTTATTAATACTGAAGTTCAATTACTTGTGACATTTTCTTTATTATTTGAAAACAATAGATATACTTTTGCAGAATAATTTGAACTACGCCATTTGCATAAGACGAGAAGCAGGTTTCTGTTCGATCACTTATACAAATGTCAGGAATGGAGTAGAATATCCATTTGAACTCCGTAACGTAGGTAATGGTGAGTTATCAAAAAAATGAGTAGAAGTTCATGAAATTTTGACTATAAAGAAATATTAAGTATGAGTATTGTAACCCCATTTCAGTATGCACGAAAATTATTCCATATGATCATATTTTTCAATTTCTTCATGAATATATAGTTCTTGTTAAATTTTAACATAAAATAATGTTTGCTCTCCAAAATATAGTGAACGTTATTTTTGAATCACATTGAAATGTAGGTCAATTGAAGCTTCGAATTTTAGATGGTGTTTCAACTTTACCAAGAGGAATCGCTGGTGTAGATACCATTGATTGTCCAGATGATTATATTGTGGTCGCAGGAATGAGATTATGTGGTTACAAATTCAATGATGGATCGAATTCAAATTTTACAGTTAATGCACCGGTTACAGGTGAGATTTGTGATTGCATCTGAAAATATTATTTGATCTAATTGTTCGAATTTGATAAAACCAACCTCAGTGACAATTAGTTGAACTGATACGAGTTTTTTGTATAACAAACAACAACATATTTTTCTATAGTCGGGTATTTGTGGACTTTAGTTCCAAAATTCAATGAAATTTTCTGCTTTATTTATTGCAGAATATTGACAGTTCATACTGTAACAGGTATGAATTTTGTGTGCGTTCCGGGTAATAGTAAATTAATCTCAGGATGCCAAAATTCATTGTACAGTCGATAATGACTCCCAAAACTAGAAATTACGCATTTCAAATTCCACATTCATTTGAATATATTTCAATATTTTTTTTATCGAAAAAACACAAGCACTACAGGAAAATCTTTAGAGCCTGTACGAAACTAGCGATTCACATTGGATTTGAATCGTGTATTCCACATAAACGCAGTTCTCTAGATGAATGAGTTCTTGAACAGTTCGAGGTGTACTGTTCGTCTCGTATTTCTGAAGTATACCGCTCTTGGTGGAATCAAATGTGCCAAGTCAATTGAACACTTTCCGTGAAATTATCTCTAGGAGAGAGACAAATCTCTAACATTTCTTTGATGTTCTAGACTCTCAAGGTTGTACGTGATTTTGCGTCTCCAATCAGGCGATGGATGAAATCCGGCAACTTCAGGATATGTTTGGGGGTAGAGCTCCATACATGAGAACAATACTCCAAAGATGGCCTGATCTGAGCTTTATTGAACATAAAAAAATGCTGTGGTGTATACAGCTTTCTGGTTCGGAACAGTGTTCCAAGTTTTTGAGAAGCAGCCTTTGCAATTTCAGGTACATGTTTGTGTCAAGACTTATCGAAGCAGAAAGCGGGATTGTCTGACCTGACGTTATTATATCCGGTTCGGCGACATTTATCTTCTTGGACAAAACCGATGCCTGAGTATTTGTGGCATTGAATTGAATCTGGGTACTTTCACCCCAATTCGAAATGATTTCTAGATCACCATTCAGATATGCAACTTCCTGCTGCCCGTGAAGATGTACCTCCGTAGCCAATATCCTGGAATCCAAATGGAATGACGAGACAAGTGTGCTGTCGTCAGCAAAGCAATATATTGGATCCGTTGATATACAATAAAAAAAAAGGTTGAACACAATATGGATCCCTAGGAAACACTATCGTTGATGGTAAAAGTATTCGAGAGATATCCATCGACGGCCACTTGTAGGAAACGTTCTTTCAGGAAGCTGGAGAGCTATACCCAAAAATGATCCGATAAGCTATAACATCGAAGTTTGGCTAGCAAACCCTCATGCCACACACGGTCAAAGGCACTTATAATGCACTGTTTGGAACCTTTGGTGTAGAAATGAATATTACTGGAGTTTTTTCCCAACACCAAATCGTTATTTTTAACACCTCGACACGTGTTTCGACCACCAAGTGATCATCTTCAAAGAGGAAGATTAAAACTAGAAAGTAATGCGAGCTAACTCTATTTATGCTATATAGGTATCCCATTCGACTTTGTCTTTTGGGCTTCCCAAAAGTCTCTGTAGTGTATGACTTGTTTTAAAAACCATCTTCATACCTAGTTCCTTGAAAAGGCACATTTGATTCTACCAAGAGCGACGGACTGTGGCTGCTCATCGTTACGAGGTTCAACTTAGTACACCTCGAACTTTACTGTTTAAAAACTATTTCATTTGGAGAACTGCGCTCGAGTGGAGTAAACTTCCTGACAACTTTTTTCAAATGGATTTAATCTCCAGCGATTCAAATCCAATTTGATTCATTACTTTCGCACAGGCGCCACTTTAAGAGAGCTTCAAGGATTTTTCTGTAGTGCTTGTGTTTTATCCTTAAAAAAATCTTTCATACTTTTTTTGCAAGATGTATTTCTGATGACTATCGAAAGTGTGTGCACGCAAATTCAGTACAAGAAGGCTAGATAAATTTTCCGTACCCAGCACTAATAATAATAAATACTTGGTATATGACCAGTTGAATGACGAAATTTATTAATTTCAACTGCTTCTAAACCCAAACTTATCGTCGAATTCTTGAGGTTGTGAGTCATCTCACGTTAAAAGCTTTTAGCTCGTAGACGCGATTATGGATTTATGAAGTGCGTATGGAAACTTTGATATGCTTTCTCACGTAGCTATAAGAATAAATGAATAAATATAATTTCAACCGATTCAAAAGGAATTTCGGTCTGTGTATCTAAACTTCTACGAGATCGAAACACCAGTGAACAATATTTATAATGGTAGATTTACACATTAATGCATTTCATTTGAAAAAATAATTATTTTGTTTTTGAGATAATCTTCAAGAGCATTCAACTGGAGATAAAAATTGGAAATATTGAGATATTAGGGTTGTTATGCCTTCTATTTCTATTGAACAGTTATTGGAACGACAGACACCTCAACTAATGAATATCAAGGATAAACGAGACTCCCCAGGCGGTCAGTTGCAAAGGCAAGCTTTGACATCGACTGCTGACGAGATTCGTCTTCTGTATTTCACTGCAGCTTTCACTGCAAGGCAATTGGTTATAAACTAGAGCTCAAACAGAACACACTCACGATTTATTACCGGACAGCGTTGTTTCAACCCGTATTAGGCATCATCAGTGGTGCTAGGCTGAACCACAATTGCATGGGATCGATCACAGAGATAGCGTCTTCGTAAGAGGCAAGGCAATTGTGATTCTGCCTATCATCACTGATGAAACCTATGGCGAGTCGAAACAGCGCTGCTTGGTGTTGAATCTAGGGTCTAGGGACCAATGCTATCTCGAGTACGACTATATTTAAATAAAGTTGACAAATCCGTTTCTCATGGAAAGTGCGTGAAATTTGCTAGTGACGTAGGCACGACCAAACTAGTATACAACGGAAATGCGAGCAAACAATGACATCTTTGAACCAGTAACTCACTTGTTTTTGATTCAGATAATTATTCAGTGATTGTTCAATTTTGTTATTATCAAAAAATTCTTGACCCACTTTATATTGATGTAGGTAACCATCCGTTTTCATTGTCAAAAAGTACCAAGTTTTTGGGGCTGAGATTGACAAAAAACCTGAATTTTATAGTACACAAGAGAGGGTTGGAGATAATATGGATTCCTGGGGAACACCAGCGTTGATGGTGAAAGTATTCGAAAGATATCCATCGACGGTCACTTGCATAGAATGTTTTTTCAGGAAGCTGAAGAGCCATACACAGATATGATCCGACAAGCCATATCATCGAAGTTTGGCCAGCAAACCCTCGTGTCACACACGGTCAAATGCCTTAGAAATATCAAGTGTAACACATCTTGATTCTCCATGTTTCTCGCTTGCGTTATTCCAAATATGGGTGTCATACGATATAAAGTCGCCTGTTGATCTTTGTTTCCGAAATCCATATTGATTTAAGATGTTGAAGCCTTCCAAATATTTGAGGATATGGTGGTTCACGACTTTTGATATCACTGATAGCATGATGGAAGTTTGTGTCTACGTTTTTAAAAATAAGAGTCGATTTTCTTGGGTATGTTCTACTTATAAAATTATCTACCACTAGGCAAAAAAATATAACAAGCTCCGCTAGGTCGATGACGGATTGCTCTCAAAAGTCCTATTGTTGCTTAGTTTTAAATGCGTTTTTCAGGGTTAATAATTTTATTTAACGTATGGTGTGTGCATGCATTCCCGTGTGTTTGTCAGTTTGAGTGTAGTAATGTAATTCATCTTTATTTCTGTAAATTAAGTTTACTGACTATTCTCAATACAATTACTCATGGAATTGTCAAATTGGAAAATAAAGGATTTGATTTTGATGATTGTAATCTTAGTTTACGTCAATATGGTCAAAATAGTGTACATAGCTTGTACATTTAGTGAAACTTCTTATTTTTGTGTGAGAACTGGCCAAAAGTCGGAATTACAACGTAAATACTTTCAAATAAAAAAAAATGTTGCTAGGCAGCACATTATGGTGTCAGGTACCGAAAAGTTCCATTGACTGGCAACAATTGAGTGAAGGGTAAGTTGATTTACTGGACAGAATTAAATGAAATATTTTTAGAGTTGATTGATTTTTCGTTTGTCATTCTGTAGAAGTATCAGCTTCCAGGTCGTGAACACACAGTTTATTTACGTCCGCAATTCACATGATTGATGAGTTTATATTATGCGGCCAGAAAGACTTTTCTCGTCGTCATGTTTATACTCGCGTGTAATGTAATGCATTTAGTCTACTGACAGATCCAGTTACAGAAATATTCGGTCTCGTAAATGGTTGGACTTAATGGACGGGTAAATATTGGTGGCAGCACATGTTCCATCGCTGACGATAAAGCGTCGCGTCGCTCGATTAAACGGCCGCTTCTTCGTTAGGAACTGTTAAAATAAACTCGAAATGTCAAATGTAGTCTAATTATAAAATGTAAAAAGGTTTGAATTAGTAGAATAGAAAATATATTATAAAATGTTTTGTCTATACTAGAGTCATCTATTATAGTTAAAGTCAATGCCAATTGAATATATTCTCTACCGAGCCATGTTTATAACTTGTAGATAAGTAAACTTCTTAGTTGCGGTAGAAATTTTTCATCTGTTAATTTTACTCACACGTATACTGAAAATGTACAAAATCTAACCCTAAGGCCCAGTATTACAATCAAGGTTTAAGTTTTGGCTCAATTGAACCTTGCTTAACTCAGAACCTGGTGTAAATATTTCCATCCATTATACAATCTAGAGGGCTCATTACACGTTCAGTAATAATGCCATTCCAGCAGATCACTACAGAAACATCATTCCATGTCATTCCCTGTCATTATTTTCCGCACTTTAAGTGTTCATTATTACTGATAATATTTTTTTTATTATCATTGTGTTTCGAGTGGCGTAGAAATCATATATATCGTGTTTTTATCGATGATGGATTTAAAGAAAAAAGCATTGCATATTGCATTGAGTATGAACCGTTCTGTTAAACGTCGTTACTGGATAAAGAAATGGTTAAAATGGTTATAAAAATGCAAAAACTATTTACATTAAGTGTTACTGAAGGAAATAAGTGATACGAATGACGTGAGTGATTACAAAAATTATTTTCGTATGGACACTTTCAATAAATTATTGCGAATGGTACAACCAATTGTAATACGAAAAAATACGCTTATGCGGAACTGTTTACTAGTTACTGAAAAAATGGCTTTAACTTTGAGATACCTGCCCACGGAAAGAAGCCGATTTGAAGTTTTCGGTGAAAATTATTACCAGCTTCAATATATACAACTGTTCTTGTAATCTTGAACTGAGTAATGATGAAATAATGACTCCCTCACTTTACACGATCATTATTACTGACAGTATCCCTTCCCCCTGCTTCCTCATACTGAGTATTTATAATATTTATATCTCTTCCACATACGGGAGTGGTAGGGATAGGGAAAAGGATTGGTAAAGGAAAAGGGGGGATCAGCATTATGAGACTATATTGAGCCCCAGGACGTCCGCAAGGTAAAGCGCCGCCTCAGACTGACGACAGGCCGATGGTGTTAACGGGTGGCTCTCTGCCCAACAGAGCCTCATTTCAGCATTCAGTCCAAAGCTTCCTGCTTCCTGCTGAGGCTTACGCGAGATGTCTCGTGGTGTTGCGGTTTCGGTACCTCATATCTGAATATAGTTAGGCTAGGTTAGGTCCAAAGTGAGTGGGTCTATTCGACCCTCCACCGCAACCCGTACGGGTTTATTGTGGCTCACACCTATTCACACTCGACCAAATAAACCCAGCTTCTTAACGAAGACGATTAGTATGTATGGTGAGTCTTCCAGGTCAGATTGTAAGAGAACGGCTTTGTCGAACTCTAAAAATCTGGTTCGGTCCCTAGCGGGGCAGGCACAAAGTGTGTGCTCTGCTGTTTCATCATTTTCCAAACAGAGGCGACACACACTGTCTTCCGACAGTCCGAGTCACTGCATAATATGATGATCCACATGACAGTGACCTGTAAGAAGGCCTGTTGGACATCGTAGTTCATCCCTACTGTAGTCTAACAACTGTTTGGTATCAAGCTTTGAAGGGTGAATAAACGCCTTGGAGTGAACCAATCCTGGAAGATTCTGCCAGAAGTCCATAAATCTTCTTGCCTTCTAGGCGTTCAATCTTTGGCAATGCCTAAAACGATGCCAATGACAGGTTCTGTTCCGATGAATCTGCTTGCAGCACCCTTCTTTGCAAGGGAGTCAGCAGCCTCAGAAGTTGAGCGTTGAAAGTTTATCACTAAACCCTGGAAAAAGTTCATCAAAAAACCAGGTACGATCATTTCAATTTCTTCCCTTTACACATTCATTATTAATGTTTCAGGTAATGACATTACTACTGAACGTGTAATGGGCCCTTATTTTTAAAACGAGGTTAACAAAGCTCATTAAACTTCTCTATTTTTTCGGCAACCGTGTAGAATAACAAATCAATGAGGTACATTTTTTATTATACTTCTTTGTCGAAAAAAAATCCGCTTTTTTGGGCATGATACATCGAAACACCAAAACAGTATGTTGTATAAGTACTAAGTTTTGGTGTTTTGATGTATCATGTCCAAAAAAGCGGTCCTATAGGAAACCCTACCAGAAAAGCTAGATAACTCATGAAATCATTGATGAAAAGAAAAAATTAAAGGAAGTGTTCTGGCTTCTCTCAATTTCCCAAAAATCTGAACTTGATTTAAGAGTACAAATCAAGATTGCGAGAGCACAAACATAATATAAAGTTGTCAAAAAAAACTATTTTAAGTCTAAAATAAATCAGTCAGAAAACGAAGCTAGAGAGACTTGGAAGATTATAAATAAAGAATTAGGAAGAAGTACAAACAACTTGAAAAAAAACAATAACTCTAAAACTCTAAAACATGATGATGGGTCTACAATTGACTCAGAGGAAGTAACTAAACTATTTGCTGAATATTTCTCAAATGCAGCTGAAAATTCCGTATTTAATCACTTCGGGCAGAACTTTACCCTGTACTGTTACTGAAAATATAATTATTATTGAGATAACCAATGCCCTATCAGAAATGAAAAACAAAAAAACGGCAGGCTTTGATGAACTATCAATTGTAACAGTTAACAAAATAATACCTTTTATTATCCTACCTTTAACATACTTAATGAATCAATCTCTTATTCAAGGATACTTTCCAGAAGCTCTGAAAAAAGCACTCGTTATACTTGTATATAAAAAAAGGAAATCCCACAGAAAGGGACAACTATAGGCAAATATCTTTGCTTTGCTCGATATCAAAATTATTTGAAAAAGTTGTAGCACTTAGGGTTATGGATCATTTGGAATCAAATAGGCTGCTATGTATGTCTCAGCATGGTTTCAGGAAAAATAAATCAATAGAGACAGCTTCCTATCATCTTCTGAATTATATTCATACAGAGATTGATGAAAAAAATTATGTAATATCACTATTTTTCGACTTATCAAAAGCGTTTGATGCAGTATGCGC
>WOGO01006451.1:0-11747 GCA_015342085.1 Leptinotarsa defecta
TATATGCATTTGATAAATTTTGTTTTGAAAAGATAGTATTGTGGATTTATTGACGAATCCCCAAATAGAAATTAGATAATGCAGCAGTGAGTATATGAGACTGAAATTAATGTTTTTCAAAAATTTAATAGGAATATAGTTCCTGATTTTGAATAGAATACCACTGAGGGGATATAGTTTTTTTTTCGAATAATTTCGATATGTTTTATGCACGATGAATTCGATTTATATTCCTAGGAATTCAATAGAATTGGTATAACTTATTGAAATGTTATCAACAATTATAGGATCGGTACAACTGTTCAATAATCTTTTAGAAGATTTTTGGAAATTTACAGTTAATATATTCTCGTCAAGCCAACCTAAAATAGTTTTCATGTCTGATTTTATATCATCATGAATTTTGTCGAAGTTATCCGAAGAGTATATAATTTTTGTATCATCATCCAATAATTCAACTGATCCTTCCAGAGGTAAATTTGATATTGAGTTTATGTATATTAAAAAAAAGAAGTGCGCCAAGAGTAGATCCCTGCGGTACACCAAAATTTATTTTTCTTATAAAACGTTTTTGATTTTCTAAGCAAACGTATTGTTGTCTATCACTCATATAATTTACAAACCAATTATAAGGATATTACCTCTAATTGTTCAGTTTTGACTTCAATATAATATCATGTTGTACAGTATCAAATGCTTTACACAAATCCAAAGACAAGAGACAACATTTTTTATTATTGTCAATTTCTGTTTGAATATTTGAAATGGCATCTATTGCTGCTGCGAAAACCATACTGAGTGTACTATATACCTAAAAGATTATTGTTTTCCAAATAATCGGATAATCACATTGAATACTGACATCGTACTAGTATCGCCCTCTGGTATTCAGGGTAATTACTAAAAATTTCAGTTGACAGGAAAATGCCAGTTCAGAGCTTCTATAGGCTATGTATTCCAAAACTCTAACAAATCAAAATCATCTGAACTGAATATTGTGTTGAAATAAATTAGCCGAGGAAGTAACTGTTTTTCTGCAGGCATTTACCAGAACCTACTGTGTAGGTAGTTGTATCATATTATAAAGATATCTTTATACCTACTATGGTTGTATATATGTATCTCTCCTCAATAGAGTTTTCAGTTTTAATTCCAGAAGGATTAAAGTAACCACAATAAAACCATAGTTCAGTTTATTCTGTAAAATATATACATCTAAAAAAATTTATATTTAGGAAACTATGATACCTACATCAATAGAAACCTACTAAACAATTTAAAGAATTTTAAACTGCACATAATACCTATATGATTGAGATATCTCTGGATTGATGTGTAGTTCAAGTCATTGCTTGCAAACAACAATAAATAGGCACTCAATATTCAACAAAATAAACCAGACATGAATAATTATATTATATCGTTCAATCGTTCAACTATCATAATGAGTTATAATATCATAAATTACTATTTATTCAAGTAGAGACCATTAAAAAGTAAAAATATATATGTAAAGGGACTGCACAAATAAAAGCTACTAATATCGGTTTTTCAATTTTAAAAACATTCAGTATCGCTTGAGCTCAGGCGCGTACCATATAAGCACTAAAATTCAGGTAGAAAATGAATACACCCTTATTTCCGCTTCACATAAAATACTATATACATGTAACCTCAACATAAATCTTGACCCTGTATACCAGATATTTTCTCAGATCTGAACTCTCCACGTCGTCCAAATCCGGAACGCTGTAGGTACTCTGAAATCTCCTTGAGAAACATAGCAGGAGTCAAAGGAACAAGTATTTTGCTATTTTCGGGCATATAAGTGAGGGGTTTCTAATTCAGTACTGATTCCCAATTGCAAAGTATCGTGAATAAGTCCTCGTATGTCAGACTGACTTTTCCCAAAACTAGTAGATCCCTCATGATTCCGATTAACCCCTCTTACCAACCACCCCACCGGGCAGCTGTTGGAGAATTGAATTTTCACGTTATCCTCTCGATGGTACTGTAAGCGGTTATCATTTTTCAATCCAATTGTGAAAAAGCATTTTCAGCACCAACAAAATTTGTGCCATTGTCGCTGTATACAGTCGATGGTCTTCCTCTTCTGGCCACAAATCTTCTGATTGTTTGTAAGAAAACATCTGTAGAAATGATGAGAGAAGTTCTAAATGAACAGCTCTATAAATGGCACATGTGTATAGGCCTTCTCTCCAGTTCGAATGTAGAGTGGACCGGCTAAATCTACACCGATGACTTCAAAAACTTTGTCTTCTCGCACACGATTTTCTGGAGATGCTATGGCTAGAACCTCAATACGCCTGGAGTTGAATCTGCGAAATAATCCCTATACTCTGACATGCAATGATTTCAAGTGAGTTACGTAGATTAGCTTACTCACAACAGGATGCTTAGAAGGCAGAATGATAGGAAAACAAAAATCAAGAAAATCAGTTCTTTTGGAAACCTTCGGAGATTTTCTCAACCATTCATGTTCCTCCCACCATTTCGATTGAATCAATTGTCGTGGAGAACAAGCACGAGATGGAATATCGGCGGAAATGAGATCTCCTGGAACGTGAAAGCAGGCTTTTGGATTAGTTAGGCTTCAAATTTATTTTACTCCATTCTAGAAGAGTTTCCAATTCTCTTCATCTTTGATCCAATCTAAGACAGTTGTCGAATCAGACCAATAATAAACCAAGATTCTGGAATCGCTACTGTCGGTAACAGCTCTAGATAATCTTGCCCCTATGGTAACGGCTAGTAATTCAAATCTGGGAATGGTCATTCGTTTAACAGGAGAGAATCTACTCTTGGCTTGTACGAATTGTACATTCACGTCATTGCATATTTCCGATCTCATAAATATGGCTGTAGCGTAGACAACTTGACTCTCATCACAGAAAACATGCAAACAACAGTGATTCTTTCCTTCAATGGAATCAAATAACCATCAGGGTACTTTTACGTTGAAAAGAATTGGAATCTCTTCGAACTATTTCAAATAACATTCTTTGATGTTTTTTGTACCTCAGTATCCAATCCTGTTTTCAAATCACATGACTTCTGCAATAATATCTTTGGATGAAGGGAATCTGGGCATGAAAATCCAATGGGATGGAATATTCGGTGAGCTATCGACAAAATAACCCGCTTTGTTAACATTTCAGTATGATTTCGAAACCATTCTGATGTCAACTGCAATATATCAGAGTTTCTATTCCAAGAAAGTCCCAAAACCGAAGAAAAAGTATTGTCATCAGGTAGAATGTTCCCTTTCTCTCAGATCAAACCTGGCATCAGAAAAGTGCCTTGTGGAAACTTAACTAAAATTATGGATTTCTTCTCTGGTGTCTAAACTGACAACGCAACTATTTTCGAAATTTTCGAGGCAACTCTTCAAATGACATTCGATTACAGCTCCTAACAGAAACGGGCTACAGGAAACCCCAAATACAACCCTTGTATGTCGATATGTTTTCAGCAATACTGTATCATCTAGCCAAAGGAAACGCAAAATTCTCTTTCTTTGTGATTCAAGCTTATCTGCAAGAAAGCTTTCTTTGTCAATTTTGAGTCCAAATCGTGAAAAACGAAATCTCATCAACAGAGACGGTACTGATTCAATGAGATTATAATGTTCTTTTCTAGGCATTGGTTTATGGATAGCTGATTTTTCTGTCGAGAAGAGACATCAAAAACAGGTCGGATTTTTGTAGTCGCGCTGTTTTCTTTTAACACGTGGCGATATGGTAGATAATGCCCTTCTTCGAGTAAATCCGACTCGGATACCCCTTCAATGATACCCTCGGTTCAGGGCCGTAGCGAAAAGAAAAACCAGAGTGGGGAGGGAATCCAAATTTTCCCAACCCCACCAGCAAAATTTCCCAACTTTTGAAGAAATGAAAGCCGAGGGATTAGTTACTACTATAATATATTAATTTTCTTACTTAGCTATCCAAAGATTGGCTGAATGCTTATGCCCGATAGGGTATGCACAAACAAAAATAAATTTTGGTAATTATAAAAATAATAATGGAAATTATTCTACTTTGGACCAAGATCCTTGGTCTTCCACCATATCCACCATGTATATTGTGCTAATTGTTTTCTACTATTATTTTGTCTATCTTCACGGCCCGAAATTTCCCAACTTTTCCAAGTCTAAAAAACAGCGATTGGGAATTTCGTAAAATTGTCACTTAAGAATTTGTGGACTCTTCAGGACTGTTCTCTTACTTGGGAGAAACTAAACTTTTTTGAAGTTTGCAAACAACTCAGAATTTCAAAGTATGGGATCTCCAAGTTATGCATGTTGAAAAATCCGGACCTTCTCCTAGTTCTTTCCCTTCTCTTATTACCTTTTCCTTTCTTTTCTCTCATTTTTATTTTTTTTATTTTCATTCATTTTTTTGCTATTATTTTTTTCAATCTTCACGGCCCAAAATTTCGAAATTTTCTCCCAACTTTTTCTCAAGTCGAAAAAGCAGGTGGGGAGGCTCACCCTATCCCCCCTATGGCGACGGCCCTGCCTCGGTTTACCATTCTATGAAAATCTGGGCATATTGATCAAGTAACCATCTGAATCGAGTTTCTTCAGCATGGATTCTAGTCGTCTTCTGGCTGTTTCATAATTACTCGGTAAAGGAGGGTGATCTTCGAGCTAAGACAGACAAACTTCGTATCTGCCATCTTCGTGCCTAACAATGTTTTTCAAGAATTGAGACCTGACAAAAATTCTTCGATTTCTTTCTGTGTTCTCTTTTCTGACGGATCAGAAATCCCAAGCACATCCAATGACCATAAGTCAGTAATCAATTCGTATTTGGAAAACATAAACATCACTATCGATGATTTCGGAGTTTCTTCATGGTTTTCTTTGAGATTTCCCGTCAGGGTCCAAGTTAATAGAGTTTCAATTGCTACTAGGCCGCATTCCAACTCATATCGGTTACCAGTGAATAATTTCTCAGCTATATCAGCATCAATTAAAATATCGATTGACCCTTCTCTGACATCAGCGATTTCGATGCCAACGGACCTTTATGAATGTAGTTCACATTACTGCATATGATTGTTTGATCAAGGGCTTCGAAATTGCACGCATATTTATTCTTCAAGTCACTCAATTTTATGCGGTAACAATTATGTTCGACAACATTCGTTCTTGAACCACCAAAAAGGGCGAGAATAATTTCTTCCTGCCGCAAGCAGTTGTATCCCATCTCTTCAGCTGTAGATGTATGTATGATTTTTAAGAACCGGTATCAAAAATTGTTCAAGCTATTCTGGATTTGTCGAATCCATTCAAATTGACGACCAAAATCTGTAGAAAAACTTCGGAATATGAACTGTTTGACAGACTGTATTCTACACTCGTACTCATAAAATTTGCTTTTAAGTCTGAATCTTCGAAGTTGGGACCATGATGGCATAATGTTTACCACCGCAAAGACTGCAAGTTATGGGCACTCGACATTTTTTGGAAATATGTCCATAATTCAAGCAAATATAACAGCAGGCTTTTTCAAAAAGTTTCTTCTTGCGGTCAAATAATATCCACTTTTTTGCTTCGGTCCAGAGTTCGCTTCGATGATTTTCACTACAGAAATTAATTTTTTTTGTGTAGTTTGTTATTTATCAATCCAGTTGCGGTTGGTAGAGAAGAATTTTTTTTTTGGAAATCATTTTTCTTCTTGAATTTACCCTGAATGCCGAATCCAGACATAGCTAAAGTTATTCTTTCCTCGTTATTGACTTTTTCCTGAGGAAATTCATCAACTTGTCTAGGCGATCTTTGAGTGAAGAGTCACTGTCGTGAAGACAGTGACTGTCGTAAAGGATGCTAAGGTTATTTTGAGTCGACAAATTGTTCAGTATTAGTTTTAACAACTCTCGCACGTAGAATTCTACAAAAAGATCTTCCCTCCCAAATATTTTCTTGAGACTTTCAATTACTTTTGGGTAATTTTCTGCACTGGGAGGGTAACTGTCTATGAGTTGACGAGCTTTCGAATTGGGTATCGATGCTTGGATCTGATACTGAAATTTGTCCTCTGGTGCAATGTCTTCGTCATCATTCACCCTCTGAAATTGACTCCAAAAGGGAAGCCATTCTTTGATTTCACCAAACTTCCTAAATTCCATTTTCGGTAGTTTGAGTTTTTTTTCCTTTCACTAGAGCATTGAGAAAGAGAATCAACAATAATGTTCTTTTTTGAAAGATTTTTAACTGAAAGTTTGACTTTAAAATACTCGTCAGAGTATTTATCAGCCGTAGATATTTCTTTATTCAAAGCATCTTCGTCGTCTAATGAAAAATCCACCATTTTTCTATGCAACTTCATCAGGACCTGGATTTTCTGCACCAGAATATTAATTTTGCTGAATATAGCAAGCTTGTCAGTGTTTTCTGAAAAAGTTCAAAACATCATTGAAAACCTGGTCGAACATTCTTCGCTGCCCTTCGGTGTCCTGTGACGGTCGCCAAATGTTAAATATTTGAAATACACCTACCCGGTGACTAAGTACGTCGAATGTAGAACGAAATATGGATAGGAAAATATGAAAGTACTTAACAAACTCAAATATATTCAAAAGAAAATTCAATAAGTACAACTGACTTATCAATGACAGTAACTTGACAATTCTTGTTAGAGAAAATACAATGTGTACCTACAAAAAAAGTTTAAAGAATTCAGAAAATTAAGTATCTGCGACATCGATCTTCTTTGATCAAGCATTGATAGTAACTTTTGACTGAAATTACCCAATGTGGAATGAGATTACTGTCAATGAAACACACCTTCATAATTCACAAAACAAAATATGAAAGATCCAATGTATTGAATCCAACTTTTCATTTTAGCATTTTGATGTTATTTTTGACCTATTAATTATCAAAATGTCTAGTTAAAAGGTCATATTGATAAAAAAATATGGAAACTTGGCAACACTGCTGTATTCTTTCCTTTGACGACCATCACCATCAGAAAATAGAAGTTTGACAGTTGTTTGTTGACATTATTCTTTGAATTTTTTTAGTTTTTATTCATGTTCGCAAATTCATTCTTTCAAGAACAAAACGTGATTTTCATTAAAATTAACAGAATTTAGAACACTTTTCTTGGACCTGACATAATTAGAGAATTCATTACTCAAAGAATTGTGACAATAGAACGAAGTGGGATGTAGGTTACTAGAAGTTATTTTTCTTTAAGTGAGTATTTTGAACTCTCAAAGTAGTTATCTTACACTCGTGCTTGAATGATGGAATGCCTTTAGATAAAAAAATATATATCATTAAAATAACCCTATACATCAAAATCGATAAAATTCAAAACGATAAACAAACTCAACGAATCAGTGGGTACAATGTCTTTAACTAAAGGATGATAAATTAATATAGTGTGGAATATAAAAACTATAATTTACTAGAACTTGAACGAACATATTTTAATATTTAATTATGTTGTCAACATATATTCTATTAGCACATGGAAGGGCCAATAATTGATTCATTATGTTTCTGATGACATTTTATATTATTTCAAAATTTAGTAGATGCATTCGAAAACCTAACTGCCCATTAAAAATTTCAGTAAAGTTGTGCAAAATAGTTAGGCAAGGTTTTCTGCCAGTTTCCATAGTCAATTTCAGACCTCTTTCATACTGGACCATAAAAATGATCTTTGTCTCATGGATCCTGTGGAGACAATTTGTATCTCGATCTATTCATTCACCATCACATACACTATAATGGCAGATAAAGTAATAAATAGATTGGTGTCAGCTTAGAAAAGCAATCTTCATTTTTAGATGTGAGATCTTCATTAACATTGAATATTAGGCATGTCAAACTAAAAATTGATATCAATGTAGATGCCACTTTATTTAAGAGTCATTCAAATAGAGAACAAATCAGTAACGTAATTTATTTTTGCCTAAAAAAATTCTTCAGAAACTTTGAAAGTTATATTTGTGGTGGAAATATATTTATTTCTTTAATTTCATGTAATAATACCATGTAAAAAAATGTCAACATGATGAAAATATTATAATAAAATAGCAATTGCCATCACGCAAATATTGTGTTCAATATGAAATCAATGTGTGATTTTAGATAACACTTCACTACTATATAATAAATGAGTGTATAGTGAAATAAGTCTTGCAGTTTTGTAAATTGTCATATGAAAATCTAACATTTGTATCAAGATGGAGAAGTAGAAAGCCAAAACAGTTCTTTCTCACACTAGTATTGTTGAACGAGTTCATCATGTATTTTTAGCAAGTATCGGTCAGTTTCATCACATATGCGCCTCGTTATGCAAACTTTTATGAAATGAATATTGATTTTGACTGACGGACTGGTCTTACTGGGCTTCACAATACTTTGATTAAGGCCATTACTTCAGCATGTTGGTGTGAAATACTTGAAAGAATACTGAGAGAATATAACCTGGTATTTATATTTTAGATATCAGAGTGATAGTTTTTTTTTTATAATTTGAGACACATGCATGTGTCTCATATTTCATGAAGTTGACGAAATATATCATTATGGAATATTCCATTTCTCAGTTCGCATTTAACTCTTTCAAACATGTCAATAATAAATGCGAACTTTCACGACCGAGATAACTATGTTAAAGCTATTCTCCAGGTTTTAAGGCCATGGTCTGCAGGTTTTTATGCCTGACGTTTCGTCTACTACTGCGGTACACATTATCAAAGGCACTGAGGTAATGGGCGTCGCTTTTTTTCTCTCAATTGGATTAAGTGACCTGGTTTATGTACAATTAAGAACTGCTAGCTAGATTTTACTAATGTTTATTTGCTCTTCCTTTCTATTGAAATTATCCGTGTGTTTCTGAATTTCTATTGCTTCTCTATATATTATTGGATAGTAATTTTGAGTTTTATTGAGTATTTGTGTATTTTACTTTTAGAAAATGTGCGTGCCCTCTTTGTGGGCATGTTCGGCTACAGGTGATTTGCCGGTTTGTCCGAGGCGATAATTTCTCTTGTGTTCAGAGAGAGGGGTACCTATACCTTTACTAACCTGAGACTCTTTGTGGTCCTTAGCAGACCCTAAATTCTCTCTGATAGTTTTCGTTGGCCTAAATATTGGTTTCACATCGTGTTTCTCTAAAATTGTCTCAGTCCGGTCTGTAACATTTTTAACGTAGGGGTGGAAAGCTTTTCCCTCAACAGGCCTAGCTAGAGTTACTTTGGCGTTCTCTCTCTCTCTCTTGGGTTGTACAGCCTGTTCGACTTCTATCATACTTCGCTATTAGGGTTAGGTTAGGACCAAAGTGAGTGGGTCTATTCGACCCTCCACTGCAACACACAAGAGTTTATTTTGGCTCACACCTATTCATACTTGACCAAATAAATCCAGCTTCTTAACGAAGCCGATTAGCTTGTATGCTGAGCAGTCTTTCAGCTCTGCCGAACTCTAAAAACCATATTAGGTCTCCAGCGGGGCAGGTACAAAGTATGTGCTCTGCTGTTTCATCATTTTCCAAACAGAGGCGTAACAGAGTGTCTGCCAGCAGTCCGAGCCTCTGCATATGATGATTCAAATGACAGTGACCTATAAGAAAGCCTGTTAGACATCGTAGTTCATCCCTACTGTAGCCCCTTGGAGTGAGCCAATCCTGACAGATTCTGCCAGAAGTCTATAAATCTTCTTGCCATCCAGGTGTTCAATCTTTGTTTGGCAAAGCCTAAATCTATGCCAATGACAGGTTCTAATCTGATTAAACTGCTTGCAGCACCCTCTTTTGCAAGTGAGTCAGCAGCCTCATTGCCTTCCAGGTCAGTATGGCCAGGAATACAGATCAGAGACAATCTGTTAAGTCTTCCTATCGAGAAGAGTCGTTTTTGGCAATCTGCTACCAGTTTAGATATTGTTCGGTAGGAACAAGAGCTTCCAACGCCGTTTGACTGTCTGAGAATATTTCTATTTACTTGTATATGAGATTGGATTCTTCCAATCTCTCCGCACACAATTCAATAGCGTAAATTTCCGCTTGAAATCTTTGTCCTGGGTCTGTGACTGAAAACATCTGCACCAGAACCGGAAGGTGTTTTTGATCCACCTGTGAACCAACAACTATCTGTTCCTAGTATTTCCTTCTCCCGGAAGATACAGTCCTCTCTACTCGGGAACAGTACTTTATAAAGCAGTTAGTAGTTGACAGTTGGAGGCATAAAGACAGAGGTCATTTCCAGAATGGTGTGATTTACAGTGTCAACCAACAGTCTATTACACTCTACATGAAATTGATTTGTGCACTTGGGTATTTCGCTGTACCCATTTCCTTTGAAGGCATACTCATGTCACCATACTCATGTTGAGCAATTTTCATGTATAAAAACTAATGGTGCATATCTAGTTCATTCTGTGTGTTGAATAAATATATGTTACCATTTTTTAGAAAATATTGATCGTTTTCATTGTTAAAAGTTGGTTTTTCTTAATCATATCTTACAAGATTTCGTTATATTGAATGTTGTATCTATTATTTTTTCTGAACAATGAAAAAAAATCTGTTTAAAATCTGTTTTTCCGTTAATCACCTATGTTAACATGTACTGATGATTTCCAGAAATACTAGTGTTATGGCAGATGTGTGTTCCAGCTTCAAATTGGCAAATTCACTGCTAATGTGAAGGAGTATGCGAAATACCATAGGTACTTTGCCAACCACGAAGTCAGTAAAAAAAATGAATTTCCCCTTCACCGCTGAATAAAATAATAGAGATTACCTAATTTTCATTTCCATACAGACAATTTGAAATTTTATAGAAGTTTTCAATGCAATTAATATCAATTCGATTTGAATAATAGTGATACAGAAATTACCAGACACATTTTTACATGTTTATAAGACTCATGTGGTTTAATAATTTGTAGCTAAAAATTCCACCCCCTATAAACCATATCATTATTATTTCGATTGAAAAAATCTTTAAACCAAAAAAAAATTGTTGGCAATATTTCTCACAAAATAATGGTATTCGGCATGTTCTGGAACACCCATATGCTCCCTAATTTGGCCGCAGAGAATTCCACCCCCTCCAACATTTACATTATTTTGATTGAAGAAATCATATCTTCTGAAAAACTAGCGTTGATTGTAATATTTTCACATGAAACAATAGTATTCAGCATTTTTTGTAACATTTGAATGGCCTTCGATTTTGTCGTTCGTCCCCTACAATCAAAGTCAAAATATGCCTTACTGAAGATTCATATCTTATTGACAAAGCTTGTTTAAAATAATTAAATAAAAAAAGAAACAAACAAAAATATATATATCAGCTATCGCTACTTAGTCATATAAAACTATAAAATAGATATTACTGGAGTTTTTTCCCAACATCAAATCGTTATTTTTAACACCTCGAAACGTGTTTCGATCACCAAGTGATCATCTTCAGAGAGGAAGATTAAAACTAGAAACTAATGCGAGCTAACCCTATTTATGCTATATAGGTATCTCATACAGGTATACCATCCAGGCGTACCACCCATACAGGTATACCAACCTAAATTAATTTTGCAATTTTGCCTTATGTATTATTTTACAATATATCTTTATATAAAACAATTTTCAGCTATATAAAAATCAATTTCACAATATTGCCTATCCAAATTTATTTTTGCAATGTGTCCTTATGTAGTAATCAGTAAACCCAACAACATTATTTTATTTTATTTTAACAAG
>WOGO01006452.1:0-11746 GCA_015342085.1 Leptinotarsa defecta
ATGATTCGACGTTGCTAGCCTCTCGGTATTTTCGAACAGGATCGGACAGTACATGTCGGACACTACATGTTCAGCGACAGCAGACTCATCGGTCTGTCCCAATCGGCAACTCCGCTTGTGGTCGACTATGCGGGTACCAACGCTTCTTTTCATCTGACCGATATAGGCTTTACCACAGTTACATGGAATCCTGTAATCTCCTGCTGTTTTAAATGGATCTCTGCTGTCTTTTGCTGATCTCAGATACTCCAATATTTTCTTCGTTGGTTTGAAGACGGTGTTAATTTTATCCTTCATTAGAATTTTCCCAATTCGGTTGGTGACACAAAAATACCGAGTGGCTAGCAACGTCCAATCATTATTCAACTAGAATGTGTTTAGAAGCCATAGAAATACACAAACTCCAAGAGAACTTCAACATAAAGAATGAGAGAATATATCTACCAAAGATCTGACATTGAAAAGGACCAAAACGAAGCCAAGTCACCCAATGCGCGCGGGAAGTATGCGCGAACCCGCCATTACAGAAAGTGCGCGAAAAATCAGCACTATAAATGACACGGCAGAAATGAGAGCTTCAGTTTCCGTTGACACTTCGACCACGCCGCTGAAGGTGACTGCCGCAGTTGCAGTTGAAAAGTTTGGAGATTATAACCAAAGAAGATCACGGCAAACCCGGAAACCAATCCAACCATTGATGCCAACTGTGAAAGCCTACATTCCTATATCAGCATTTTCATTCTGATGAGGACAACTGTTTTCAATAGATTTGATCATTCATACGTAATTATGATACTTTTATGGATACAGAAAACCCTTGGCAAAGGAGGTCAGAGATCCTCAGATAGTAAATGAGTAATCAAAGCACTAGAATCGTGAAAGATTACATCGAAACTGATGTCAGAATATAAAAACACTTCAGAACATCTACCTCAAATGACTAAGTAGTCTAGGTGAGGATTAACTAGGTGAGGTTCCAAGTCAGAAGGTCTACACAACCCCCACTGTAACCTTCGAGACATTACGGTGCCTAGGATTGCTTTTTTTCCTAATAAAAATTACCATGTCTGGTCAAATCATTGAGTAGGGATGTAGAGTAGACAAGCAATAATGCAATTATGTGCACGAATTAATGAGAACTCAACTATTGAATGCACAAATCACCAAAACATAATCATCAAGGTATTTCACTCCAATACTCTTCTCAATTAGAAGGTAACAGACCACAAAAGTGATCATCAGTTGGCGATTAGGGTCGACGTTTGAATTTTCAAAGGATTGGCATTGGAACACTCTTTTATGTTTGATATGTGTGCGCTTCAAGTTTTTCAATACTATCTCAAAAATGGAGAGTTTGGAAGGGACGTCATAATCACCATTTCTTAAAATACTTTCTTAAAAATGATTTTCTCAACTCAGAGAAATAAATTCAACAAACCTGTATGTACTTTTTTATGCCTCCAGTAACTCCTAGGATTTGAATAAGATTTTTTGCAAGTTTCACAGGAGTACGGTCGTAATCCATTATGTTTTCTTAAATGTATCTGAAATGCAATTCAACTTAAACTTCATACAACTTATAACTGTCTGTCCTACCTTCAAGTCATAGCTATTTTTATATTTCTTTCCACAATCTTTACACTCTAGATTTTCAAAAACTCCATGGGTTTTTAAATGATTTTTCATGGAAATGGTATCCAAAAGTTCTTCATTACATATTAAACATAATTTGGTGTTTGAAGATTTAGAATCGTTTTTTACTGGTTCTTTCTCTCCAGGTGGTAATGATTTGAATTCAAAAAACTCTGAAAGAAAATAACTGAATGAACCAAACACCAACTATTCAAAAATATATTTGTGAATAAACTTGATCGAACATAAATATTCTTACCATGATTGGATAAATCAGAAAATTCTATCTTTGGAGATTCTTCAAAATCATCACTTATCTGGAAAATGAAACAATGGCAATGACAATAGTTCTGAATATAAATGCTTTGAAATATTTGCACTACTCTCATGTCTAACTCCTTCACTTAAAGTAGTAGATTCTAGAAAGTCCCATACTTTGTACACTAATTGTTGTTTTTACGTTAAGAATTTTTTTGTCTTCTAAATGTTTAGTAAAAATTTCTAATTTCATGGAAACATGAATCAACTTTGTTATTTTGAATGTTTTTCTGTATTTCTTCAATTTTGAAAATCATAATTTAAATTTCAGAACAAAATTTCAAATACAAATTTTATTGATTTGGTTGTTTTTGTATTATTTGTTCATTAAAGAAGAAAGTAATACAAATCATCAAATTATGAAATAACAAAAATTAATTGGCGCTCCGGGGCGACTTCATTGATTCCAGTGACGCATTTGCTTTTTCAGCTGCAGTGTATGAATACTTCAAATTGTGCTAGCAAAACATGTATTTTTAACAATTTAAATAGATAACAAAAGGTAGACACATCTTGCACAATATATAGTCAATGACTATTAAAAGTACAATGCAAAAGTAAACAATGACATACTTATCAAGTTCACGGTGTGCCATAATTTTCTGAAAAGGAATGGCTCAAAGGAGAGGAAGACATTTCAATATTGAAGAGAAATCACATACTTTAGTAAAGTAAGAGAGTGGAACTTCAAAAAAGATATATAATTCGAATTTTACAGTAGATGATATGGTTTACGAAAATTTTCACATACAATGAAAACTTCACCAGTTATTATGACTATTGGTTTTTACAGCCAAATGTTGGTGGTCCATTAGATGTAAAAACTGATTTTAACTGTATATATTTACATAGAAATGGTTTTCAGAAACACTATGTAACCATGTTAGGGTGAATTCATTAATCCAGTCTTATATGGTAAATCGCATGTAGTAAGAAATCGTAGACAGTCCATCATTGATTTTCAGTGATAACATTCATAAGCAAGCATATACATATATTTATGTTTGTGTTCATAGTTCTAAATTTTCATTACACAAATTAAGAACATGAAATCTTGACTTCAGACTGGTGCATAAATCTACCGTGAGTAATTATACTTGCATGTTCAGGCCCCATATTATGCCCTCAAAACAAATATATTCCATATCCAGAAATATTGATATGAATTACCTCGCTAGTATTCTCTTCCTTTATTGATACTTTGATACTTTGTTTCAAATAAATTTTTCGAACTGTCTTATCAGACTCTTCCACTTGACTTTTAAATTGATAGGCAATATTCATTTTATCGACACAATTATGGCATACAAATCTAGGTAGGTGTTCATCTTCATGAATCTAAAACAAGATAAATTCACTTCTTCTTCAGATTCCACAGAACATATCAACCTGGAGAGATGTTATTTCCATAATAATATTGGGGAAATGTCCATTAAAGAATTTTATTTTGGGTGTACCCCTTGTGAATTTAATCAAACACAATCTACAAATATCATCCCCATTATCTATAAATGCTGACATATTTTATATAGGTATATATATATAAATGTCCGCTTTTTACAGTTTAATATTCTCAGTGTGAGATTATCAGATTTTTCTTTGCGTTCCTTTCAGATCAATGGAATTATTCTGCTAAAAACTAGTGATGAGCTAACTCGAAATTCGAATTAGTAGTGGGCTAAAACTCTAATTAATTGAAAATAATCGATAATTCGATTATCATAATAATTGGATATATCGATTCGATTGTCAAAGTAATTCGTATTATTCTTCTTCTTCTAAATATATGATCGTTGCTCCATTATTCAGGCGCATTCGATCAGAATTTGAATCATTTAACATTATTTTCATCGCAGAACTTGAACATAAACATATAGCTGTTCTCGATTGCTTGTACCAGAATCAAACTGTTTTGTCATTTTCAAGACAACCGCTGTTGTTAGGTGCTTTTGTTTGCACTAATACTATTCCACATTAGCATTAATTTCATTCCAAAATTCAAACCTAGAACTTATTGAATGAGATGAACAATAATAATAATAATGAAGGTCTTTTATTAATGTACAGTTATATTCATACATGTGAACTAAAAAAGAAGTAAATGAGCGAGATTTGGTATGGTAATCGCCACCGGAAGGTACAAACTGACATCTGTTCTTCCACCTAAATTCACAAACTCAAAATAAGTTCTTGATATATAAAAATAAAACGTTGTTCCTAGTTTACAGTAAAAATCACCGTTTAATCCAATAAGCTACATTCAACTACTATACAACTAGTGTATTATCGATGTTTATTGAATGTTTATACTATGCTTCTACTACGCATTGCAAGTTATTTATAATTAGATTGATAACACGATTATTCAAATAATTTGAATACTAATGATTTGATTATCAAAATAATTCGACCATGCCCATCACTAATTTGAATTAAAAATAATCGATAATTCGAATATCATAATAATTGGAAATATCGAATCGATTATCAAAATAATTTGAATTATTCTTCTTCTTTTAATTATATGATCGTTGCTCGATGCGTCATTTAGATACATCTGACCATAGTTAGAGTTACTGACATTATTTTTTGTTGGCACTGCTCGATGTTATTTAATCGAGCAGGAAAGCGAATAATTTTTGGAGGGAATGGCCCAATAAGTATAATAATAACTAAATACATCTAATACCAAAGCCAATTGAGAATGGTCGCCACTGATTTACCGTAAATATTATTCGAATAAAACGTTACTCCAAAATTCAAACATAGAAGTTAGTGAACCATAATTCCATTCAAAATGAATTCTTGATATATATAGAAATTAAATAAAACATTGTTCTTGGTTTACAGTAAAAATCGTAGTAATGTACATTCACATACTGAACAAATACTATATTACCGATGTCTATTGAGTGATTCTATTGCGTATTACGAGTGATTTATAATTCGAATGATAAGTGCAAAAGCACTTATCGCAAAGGCACAAAAGACAAGAAAATTGAGTACAGTCCTAGTCGTCTTGGTTACAACACCCTAACACAGTATAGCTTTAACCAGTACCAGAGTAAAGGCGAGTTCATATTAGAACGATTGCGATAATATTTTTGCGGTTCCGCAAATTTGCCTCAATTGTGAAAATACCCTGTTCATTGTTGAATTTTAAATTTTATTACATGAACCTGAATGATGACATACGACTTATACTAATTACGACTCTTTTAAGACCAGACCCCATCATATCAGAATATAGGACTAACAATTTTCTCAAGTTTTGTTTAATAGGAGGGTGTCTTCAAACCACTTATCTTAACGTTACTGCCTGCAGGGCAGTAACGGCAGGGCAGTGAATAATGAGACAGTAAGCCTGAAATAGTTGAAATATTTCTCTGAATCACTAATTCTCATTTATTTCAGCCACAAGATTGTGATATTCTCCATATTTTCTTCTATTTTTGAAAATATTTCCCACTATAAAGACGGGGTTTTCTCAATGAAGCTTTTTACGGTAAGTTGATATAATTTGAACAACCTGACACATTCGTTCATTTCAGATTCAATTTCGATGTATGGGCTTAAAAAACGAGAGTCAAAGCAATGTAACTACTTTGTATGTTGACATATAACATTTTGCGGAAATCGCAAAAAAAAATTTTTTCAACTTTTTTACAATAAACACGACGCCATTTTAAATCGCACTTTTTATGCGATGTTCGTTCCAACATGAACTAGCCTTAAAAGCTAATCAGTAGTATCACTCTCGTCGGGACCTTTGATGTTTGTGCCTCAGTTTCACTTTTTTTGGACCACTGCGCATCCATAATTAACCGCCCGGAGTAGATTTGTTAGCGTTTGACATTTTATACACTGCTCAACAAGTGAATAATAGATATAAATTGCTCGACAATAAATCAAATTTCATGGAAAATTAAATGGGTGTTTTGTAGTAATGTAGAATATTATGAAACGCTTTGAATTGTTTATTAAAATTGATCCACATTTTTACTCGCTCCTTGTCTGTTTGCTTAAAATTTTGAAAATAAGTTATCGAGGAGCTAAAGGAACTTGCAACTTCAAACATAGCACAGAACTGGATAAAATGCATGTATGAATAATGAGCAAAGTCGAACAAAGTACGAAAAGCGTGTCGGAGAGTTTCTAACGATTGAAAAGAATTGATTTGCTTGTCCAACCCAGCCGGTCCTCTTAAGATATAACGACATTGAAAATACATGTATGCAGGTTGTAATTTTCAACTGAAGAATAATACTTATTGCTTTTTTACAAGTACCACTGCAAGTGTTCTCCTTGAAGAACATTGAACAAATAGATGCCAGATATGCCTGCAGCTGATCACCCTGCCCACATCGAAACAAAATTTTGCTAGCTGGTTTTAGCTATATAGGATGCACTTGTAACATCATTCTTGTTCTCTGAGGAACATTGCACAAGGGTTTTTAAAATAAAACTTCTCTACGCGCTCTTGACTTGGGGAATAAGTAAGGCGGTATAAGTTAGTGAACATAGAAAAAGAGAGTTACATTTCCTATATTACTGTAGGGCCCAAGAGAGAGGTGCGAGCTCTGAAGAATTAGGAGAAAACTATCATACGTTGCGACTAATTTTAGCAGGAGATTTCAATGTTAATTTCACATCCGGAGATGGACAACTCTTGGCAAACTTTCTACAAGATACAAATGAATAATAACCGAAATGAGCCTACTACAAGACATGGAACAAAGTAAAGACACGCCCGAAGAAGCCATTGTATGGCGAAACACATGTTGCGTTTTTTTGTTGAAAGGAAGTATCTTTTCATCATTGATAACAATTTTTTTACATCTCGAGTCATAAATTGATTTTCCATCATAGTGATCTGCTGGATGATTGGACCGACTTATTCAATCTATTAAAAAACTTGAATACCTTACTGAATATGTATTGAGCCCGAAATTAGAAATCACTTCCAAGTTTATTTGAATTCATGTTTCTGGAAATTACTTTTATGATAGTATATTTGGGATGGGGTAAAATTCCTTTATACTGGCTTTCAAATCAATCATTATCGTCGGAATGCGTTGACAACTTCAATGTAACATTTTTAAAGATTATGAAAGGATAAAATTTGGGAGGGTTCATACTCTGCAAGATGATTAAAATTGCTTTGTCTTCAAGACTAGACATAACATAATAATCTTGAGAAAACTGTCAAATGGAAACGTCAAAATCTATACTCAATTAGGTTTTTAGAAGTGTTTTACCCTCGTTCGATGTAACTTTCTTATTCAAAAGTTAAATCTAGTAGAATGGGATTTTGAGAAAAGAAAGACGCCTTTATGAAACTTGTCTTTAGAGTTAAGTAGAAATTTTACAATTTTCAGTTTTCTTATAATAGGCAAAAATGTATCTATATACCTATTACTAATTACAGTTACTCCAGTGACCTCCATTTATTAATTTTTTTCACATTGTGGCTCGCACCCAAAGCTTTTATATTCACCAAACGGAGATAACTTTTTCCCAGGGAATTAAAAAACATCAAAGTAGTTTCTTGAATGGAAAAATCATTTCCACATTTGCCAACCATCTTTCAACAGGACATAGTTGAAACATTCGAAATCTGGTTTGAGGTTCGTTGTTGATTTTTAACATGTTCCGATAGAATAGCAGAAAAGTCCTGCGTTACCCAGTGCTCCACTCTTATTGCGATCAAAACATACATTGGCCCACTGTCATGTCCTACAGGATTTTGAAATAACATTTTTAACAAATTGCTAGTCATAATGAATTTATTTTTATAATCTGATATTTTTTCAGAGTAAATGAAAATATTAGTTATTCAATGGTTCGATGGTCTTTCCTCCTCGGATTAGGCCCCAACCAATGAGACGCCAATGATTATCGAATCTTCTACTTAGAGATATTGTATTGCCGACTTCTGTACATGTGGCATTGGTTAAAGCAATTTTACACAAATCAGATTTCGTCGCTATTACTCGACCGCCATTGCTAAGGGAGCCTATGCTTACAAGCAATGCTTCATTCTTGGTGAGCTTTCGAATTTTGGCCGCCTTTTTGTCACCCTCTGAGCGATATCCAGGCACACGACTGCAGAGATAGTGGCTAACCTAAACATAAAAAAATATCTTTCAGCATTAGCTACACAACCAAACACACATAAAATAGTGTGGCACATTTAAAATGAAAGCATTCTTATTAACATATATTTTTCAACCATTTTGAAAGTTTTTTTCTTCATTAAGTGAGTAGACATTCGAGTTTACAGAATATCATAAATAAGTTTTCGTTTTCTGGACCTAATTTTAATAATTTTCATTGTCAAAAATCGAAAAATAAAGTGTTTTTTTAGTCTAACCACAAAACTGAATACATAAATTTTTGAATTCAGGTAGTTTTGAAATAATTCATGTCAGAATTATATTGAAATTTGTTTGTCATTTAAAAAGTTATGAGGGAATACAATTCGAGAAATATGCCGAATATGCCACCAATTCAATTTTAGAACTTGCGTCAAAATTAAAACTACTCCACTCGATTCAGTAGGTTTTGGTTTATCACTGTCCAGATTTCCAACGAAATGCGTGCTTTATTAAAAATTTGAAAATATATCGTTTAATGTCTTTACTCTCATCTTCAATAAACAGATTTCTGGAGAGTAATAAACCAAAATCTGCTGGACCCCGAAGGGTTACAATTTTTATGAAAGTTATAAGACTAAATTAGTCAAATTAATTGCATGCTTTTCAAACTGTATTCTCTTACGAGTTGTTCTACATTTTTGGCTTTTCCGCTTCTTACGACTTCTTCAATAACGAACGTATTTTGACAAAATTTTGACATAATAATTTCAAAACCCTGTGGATACAGTGGTGTAGTCAGACAAAGAATCACGCTTTTTTTTCGATTTATGACATTGAAAAATGAAAACATGTGGTATGGAAGAGAGTGATTAATGAAATTTGAAGTTCTAAAAGATTTTTCGTTTATCTACCTAAAAAAATCATTCCAATGTTTTATAAGGAGTTCCATTTCACCTGGGTTATACACATACAGCATTCGTTGCCCAACAAGTTCTACAATTAGATTAAGAGTAATGAACATTCCTCAAAACAATTTAGCTTACAACTTTTACAAGTCATATTCATGACATTCAGAACGCCATAACAAATGAATGACAACGTTTTTTGTCATTCACTCATCTGAAACATAAATCTTCTCGTTTTTCTGGCACATTCCATAACAAGGTAACTTTTTCTAGTTCACAGAATATAGTTGAGAGGTTTCTATATAGTTAAGAGGTTTGTAACCCATTCTGACATATCCTATGGTAATTTCAGCTGTTTTTGTTCGTGACAAAAATAAAGAATTCATTTATATCACATGTAAGGAGGCTTCAACAAGAAAGCAATACTTATATTTGCTACATTCTTTCGGGGATGTGAGTACATTTGGGAGTACGCCCACTTAGATCTCCAAAACAGCTTATCCGAGAAAGCACTGGGATCTAGAGATGCAAAAACGTGGGTTAACATAGGTCATTCTCAGTCTACCCAGTTAACTTCGTAGAAGTTAACTGGGTAGACTACCCAGTTAACTTCGTAGAAGTTAACTGGGTAGACTGGGAGAACATAGAGACTGGGAGAACATAGGAATCCTTTGAGTCCGGCCTAAGCCATCATGGTGATTCATCGTCAACGTAGGGCGCAACGTACCCCGACGGTGCCTAATGTTCGATATTCTATCATTGAAAATCCGCGCTCAGAAGTTGGAAGTGCGCGAGCTCTAATAAAATCTTCAAATAAGATCTTCCAGCGACCTAGCACCCATCGGGTCTAGTCTTGTGAGATGAGGTCGGTGACTATACATGGCGTGCAGTAGCTAATTTTTGGTAATCCATACCCTAGTCGGGTGCTTGTAAGAATCATGACAGAGGAGTACCTAGAGTACACCTCGACAGGACAGAAATCCGCGCTTAAGCGTGCTGAACTTGACACTAGAAAGACCATGCGTTATCTGTTACTAAGTGGAGGATAGCTCGAGGTACTTTCGTGGGCTAGGGTGATTTTGTTACATATCGTCCTCAGCATGCTGAGCTAGACGAGCACTCCTTATAGCTCTATCACCGAGTGGTCTCTGACTAAATCAGCAACCATCTGGCTTGCCGATTACAGGCGCATGGTGAGGCTAAAGACCACGTGAAAGTGAGACAGAATCTATGCCAAGTCAACCGTCGTACCGAGATCCGTTAAACCCAACACTCCTTTTTCGTTCTGAAATTCTACTACAACACATGTAAACAGATTTGATCATGCTTTATATATGATCTTCTTTATTCATGAACAGATTCAATTTTGAAAGTTTGGCATAATTTCATCGAAAGCCCTGATCTAGCCAACTAAATTAGGAGACACCGCAATTCGGGAGCAGAAACAAATGTAAAATTCTATAATTCTGGACTGATAACAAATGCCCTCAGGTAATCAATAGACACAAATTGTAATTATTTCAATAACATTTGACTTGTGATTTTTTGGTGCTAGTTTGAAGCAAAATAAGCATTTATAGCCCTGTAGGATTGAACCTGTCGGTTAATGAACCTTTTTCCTGAAGTACGAAAAATCACTCACTAGCAGCGCTAGTAGTTCGGTAGGGACAAACACTGCCTAATCCTCATATAAACATATGGTAAAGTACAATTGAAAAAAAAATGTTTTTAACAGAAGAAAATCTTCCTGGAGCAAAACTAAAATTTGCAATTTAAAGGGATAACAATATTGTAACATTGAAACGTTGGCTTGCATGCCGTAATATAAAAGTAACTGGAAAAAAAGTGGATTAATAGACATGTTAGTATACAGACTCTAGTAGAAGAGTAACGGTAGATTCAAACAGTAATAAAATAAATTTAAAATAATTATGAATTTCAGATTTATTTTCGAGTGAAATATGAATCAAATATAGATGATAATGAAATAAATTTAATTGACTATAATAAATGAATATAATTTAATGAACGATTGAGGTTATATCTCATTCTAATCGATGGTAATTAATTATGAAAAATTTACTATTCATTTCATGTTTAGAGCATACATTTGAATATTTATTTATTTTTTGTACTGTAGAATCCACTCTCCTCGAAGCATGTATTCATTTCTTGCATCTAACCTCATTAATGTGAGGTTTTATATAAATGGTATAAAAAACACGTTTTCTTCCGGATATCGATTATCCGACCTACGATTTGCAAAACAGCAACGCTTTGTTGGCATTATATTAGCATAAAATAATTTTTATATCAGATTTATTTTTTCAAATAATAAATCAATATTACGTAAATAACACTGTTTTACATGCGAATAGTTTATGTTTGTCCCTACTACTAGCACTGATTTGATTGACAATTGAATGAACTACAGTACCCTGTTTTCATTTCTCAGAACAAAATACTTACTACAATTTGTTTGATCTATGAAATCGCATAATCCAGTATTGATATTGAAAAACAAGCTTTCGGGGCAATCTTTCAATTCCTTGTTTCCATTTTCACATTGATAATATTTGCTGCAGTCTGCAGGATACATGATTTGTTTCGATCCAGTTACCGGACAATCCTGATCTGGATGTGGATTGACTGTCAACATATTTGAGATATAATGACTGGAAAATGAGTAATTATGTCATACTCACCGGTAGTTGTGGTAGTTTTTGGAGTCGTTACCGTTGTAGTAGAAGTTGACACTGAAATGAATTATATTACAGTAGAAACACGTTATAT
>WOGO01006453.1:0-11745 GCA_015342085.1 Leptinotarsa defecta
GTATTATCTAGATGATTTTAAAATCAACAAAAAAAAATAAAGGATATAACGTTAATACTTATACCACTAGAATGTACAAAAATTTAATATTTATGAAAATCCTGAATATTATTTGATAATTTATAGAAAAGTGATTTTTTTAATTCACTGAAACGTTTCGTCTTTCCCCAATACAATAAAATGTTCATATAATTTAATAGATAACCTTCTAGAAAAAATGTAGCTGTTCATAAAATTGAGCTAGACGCATTTCAAAAATATATGGGATAATAACTAATCTGCATATTCAATGAAAGTCATTTTTTGTATAGAGTTCACCATTATAATTTCAATATTTTTCAGATTGTGGAAGGTAACAAATACCCAAAAAAGGTCGATAAAAAACTAACTTGCCTATTAGAATATGAAAACATTGGTATAATAATAGTTAACAAATATGAATTTAACTGAATCTCATATATCTGAGATATTGAGGTGATATTATTTATAAAAACATTTTGTATTGAATAAAGGTCTCTGCCCACTATAGCGTACCAAACCATAAACGCACCGGCACATGCAAAAAAATATTCTTTCATACAATTTATAGGAACCAACGCGCACTAGACCGAGTCGAGAATATTTTACCGATGCTGATACGCAACGTGCATGGCACGTGACATTGCTAAACCGTAGGTCTCCGGCAGCGAAACGGTGTATAAACGGGTTGTGAATCATTTTCAATTTTATTCAGCAATACATTCCATTGAAATGTAGATAATCTCGTTCTTCGTGGTAAACTCTTCTACACGTTCACACTACGCTGATGAGTGAGCCGGAATAATATATAATGATTCACATTACCTACAGTTGTCAAACGGGTTTCTAGCGGTCATCATATCCGTATGATGCGGTCATTATACGTGTTGCTTACGGGCTTAGAACACCGGTCATCCATTACAGTGGGCAAGGTAGACCATGTCGTGTTATTTTCCGTGTCTGATATGGTCCTAGCACGGTCATGGTTTGGTGCGGTATAGTGGGTAGATACCTTTAACGCTATCGCGTTAAAGGGGTAGCCCCCTTCATTTGTTTGCTTTCAATGCATAAGGCGAAGATTTCATCACCACATTATAATTTATGGAGAAAAAAAAAGCAAAACCGCTGTCACTTACTCTTCAAAGACAAATACCCATATGAAAACATAATTGAATCTTCGCTTTGTACAATATTCCTTTCAGCATTGTCGAAACAGGTCTATTTTCTGTCGTTTGTTTTACGTAGCTACTCATTTTTTTTTATATAATACTTCCATTCATTATAAATCATAATCGATGTTTTGTTAGGCTTCAATTCAAAATTGCTCCGTGCAATAGTGGGTTTGTTTTAACATACAGTTCTGTGCCAAATGAATATTTTATTATTATTATTATTGTTTTTGAGGGTTGCACCGATGAGACCCTGTTTCCAAGAACCTGATGCATCCGGATGGGTGAGCCAGCATCATCAACCAATAATCACTCCCCACACCGTGAGGTGAGTGATCATTGGGTCCGAAATTCATAGGTGTTTTCTGGCGTTCAATCGTATTCGAGCATGTATTAAAAAATTATTGGAAGTTACGTCATTAATAAAAAGATTCGCCAGAATGGAATAATTCAATATGTCAGATGTCAAATTCAATAATTGAAACAGACTTTTCAGTTTTCTCTAACGTCAATTATAATCGGGTTTGTGCAAGTAATTCTTTTCCAGCTTTATTTTGTACTCCCTTACAACGTATTTGATGAAAAGATTTCATCAATTTATTAACTATAACGATTAAAATAAAGCAGAAACCGACAACTGACGTAACGTAATGTCAAATTCTGGCTCGAAACCAACCTTACGCTAGTTTTCAATCAATCAATCAATGAGCCAAGAATGACGCTTTCCGCATTTGTCTGGCCAAGATTTCTGTCTCAATGCGGCAAGCTGGCGTGATCTTGAGAACCAAAAGTACAGTATCATTTAATCAAGGACTCAAATAATCAGAAAAACCATCTTGACAGAATGATCTAGATAAAATCTTCGGAGATCGAAGAGGTAATCTCCATTTTTCATCCGTTTCTTCTTCTATTTTCGGACGATATTCTTCTCATCAGGAGCTGAAAACTCTATGACAAATATCTTTCCACTCTGACACTCGGGAAGAACTACATCAGGCCTGAAGGTACTTGTCATTCCGCACAACGGATTCATTATCTATCGGAGCGTAATGTCTCGTGAATACCGTAGAAGTGCCGAAGATTGTTAAGTCAAACAATATACTAGACATACCGACAGCAAGTGCATTAAAGTCTCAGGTTCCTCACGGCAGACACCTGGTGTCTTATACGGGGGTGGTCTGAAAAGGTCCCGACCTAAAAAAGATACAAGTAATTTTTTTCATGTTTTACCCTTTGCAGTTCGATGTTTGGACTGTATTTTTGTTTCGAGCGTATAATAGTGTATTCAAGTTTCATCTACGGTAATTATTAGGTGGCAAAACTCGGATTTATTGCACCTAAACTGTGCAAACAAAGCGTTGGAAATAATCATTCGAATACATTTTTGATCTAACGTGAGCAAACGTGGCACCCAACGCGCGGACAGCTTTCTCATGCCTGAATGTTTATTCAATATGTGACAAACACATTCATTTGATATGTTCATAACCTCTGCTATCTCTCTCACTTCAATTCGGCGGTCGCCTTTCATCGTTTGGTGAACTTTGGTGATGTTTTCGTAGTAGTTGCAGTTTTCGGACGTCCCGAACGTTCATCATCTCCCAAGCTCTTACGGCCACGTTCAAATTCAGTTGCTCAAAATTTCACTATGGTAAATGATGATGTAGAGTCCCCATACACAGAATACAACTCATCTTCAATTTGCGTAGGCGTATTGCCTTTCAAAAACAAATACGTAATGACAGCTGGATACTCGATTTTGTTCATTTTCATAAAAACACTCACATGAACTCACTCAACCGACTGTGACGTAACACAGAAGAAAGTTATATTTATTTTACTTTAAAGAAGAAACACAGACTGTTATGATAGGGACACCTTAATCAAAACAACATTTGGCATAAATTGGTTTATTGTGCTCTTTCTGATATTGGTAATGCTTGCGCATTACTCATGACATCTTCTATTTTTTACAATTTGTAGAACAAATAATAGGTATTTGCATAAGACGTTTGCAATTCTCTAACTACAATGTTCAAAACAAGAAAGTGATTAAACTACATTATAACTACTAACATAAATGTTTATACATTCTTTCACTTAAGACAATATACTATATACACTTAATTTATTCATTTTTTTCCTTCCTTTCCTTTAATTTTATAAATAGAACCAATTGAACTGCAAATCACGTACTGACACATTGAAATTATTTATACCCCTATCTCTCATTAAATGATGCTCAACTATAAGTTTTTAGCTAATTTGGTCTTTCAATTTCTCTTCCATATCGAGTGGTGGTATTTTCAGTATGTGTCACTGTTTCATTATTATGATTATTGGTTAGAAAATCCTCATAATCATATCTGATTTCAGAAACATTTTCATTAAATTTTTTCTTTGCCGTTCTTAAGTAAATTCTATTTCTCCTCACGATTGTGTTTGTGTTTAAGATTTTTACCAGATAAAACCTGTCGTTGCAAATTTTTATGACAATATCCGGAGTTCATTTTTTATTTTTAATATTTTAAATATAAATGTGCTGATTGACATTAAGCTTTGGAAGAATTCTAGATGTTTTGTCGTAATAAGACTTTGTACAATCATTTTTACGTATGGTTTGATCCTTTACTTTTTCTTTATTTTGAATTTTTGGATTTAATTTATTTCCGAGGACAGGTAGAGCTTCTCGCATTCTTCTGCTATTGAGAAGTTGAGAAGGACTTCCAATTTCATTATGTAATGGAGTATTACGTAACTCCAAAAGGGCCAAATAAATATCAGTATTGTCATACAAACATTTCTTCAGTATATTTTTAACGAATCCGGTGGCTCGTTCCACGAGGCCATTTGATTGTTGGTGTTGAACCAGGCCAAAAAATCAACTCACGAGCCCTCGTTTTTATTTTTTCTTTACCCACATGCCCCAAATGTAATCAATTCAAAGTATCTTTCCTGAGAGACTTAAAAATCAAACCGTTTATATAACTAAGTTCGTCTCTAAAAGGCCAATATGTTTCAAGCGAATTTTCTAAATTATTTTTATTATTTGGAAAGCCACTTTTGATTATTTTTATCAGAAGTTATAGGTGGGAATCTTCATTTATACATTTTTTTATCAACTCATTTTTTTTGGCATAAACTGGTTTATTGTGCTTTTTTCGATTTTGGCATGAGGTGCGCTTGCGCATTACTCATGACACCAACCATTGTCAAAATAAAGGGATCCAAAGGGATCAAAGTATGTTTCTGATGATAGGCAGACACAATTTGTGGAAAGCAATTGAACTTCAGCTGGGAAGAAAAAAACAGGCTTACCGGAAGATTTACAGTTGGAAAGATGTGGTAAGGCAAAAAAAATTGTGAGCCATCATGGGACTAGATGTGAAACATAGAAATTATTTTCTACAAATAATATGCATAAAAGACTGGAAAAAACGTGACAATGTGAAAATGAAATATTTACATTTTTTTACAAAAAAAGATGTTCAATCATTAAAAGAACATTTATTTCCGTCAAATATAGAAATTGAAAATCCAAAACTTTATTTCAAATTATGACTTCGGTAATAGTTATGTTCTATGTTGCCTCTGACGGTATTACATTTGGTCGATGAAAACTGCAATATGTTACAAAAGTGTTGAATATAACATTATTATTATTATTAACTTTAAAAAAAATATGAAAGTATTTATAGAAAATAGTACTATTGGATCAATAAAATTTCACATAACATTGAGAGTATACCTTGTCTGATCTTGGTGATGTCAAGTTTCTTATTTTTGAATTCAAATAAAACCAGTTGTGTGTGAGAAAACATCGAATTTTTTTATTTGTTTGAATGACCTATTCATGCCATTATGTGTGAAATTTATTATTATTCAAATGTCCGTTCAAACGTCAAATTTTTCCATGACTCTGACGCGTAAATCAGGCTGAATTTGACCGATGTTATGGGTAATGTTGGCTTTGAGGAACGCTGTGGTTTGTGGCTCATTCGCATACACCTGCGACTTGAAAAAACCCGCAAAAAAGTCTAACTGGGTCAAATCGCACTGTCTCGGTGGCCAATTCACATCACCCCCACGTACAAAATGTCCAATGTAGCATGAGCTGTGTAGCACGTAGCGCAGTCCTGTTGAAACCACATGTCGTTGATGTCCAGATCATCCAATTCAGGTCAAACGGAGTTGTTAATATCGACCTATAGTGCTCGCTGTTGACAGTGATGGCCTGGCTAACATCGTTCTGAAAAAAATATGGACCGATGACGCAGCCAGCGAACACCGACAGGTGACTTTTTTGGGATGCGTTGGACGCTTTCGGTTCTTGCGTAACTTAGTATCGTCCCAAATTAGACAATTTTGTTTGTTCACGTACACATTCATCCAGAAATGGGCCTCATAGCTGAACATGATTTTTGAATTGAAATTAGGGTCAGTTGCCGACTGCGAACACACGATGTTCTCGGCAGATGTTGCATTTCGTTAACGTACGGGTAATGGTTGTTCGTTTACTGAACAGTGGACTCAAATTTATCCACCACACATTGCGAATAGACTTCGGGCTAGGACGATTATGGCGACCGTAAAATGGGCGAAGCGCACGGTACGTTGCTCGAACGGAACACCCATTTTGATCAAACAATTTATTCATTTGCACATGTTGATACATGCTATATCCTCCTATGGTGATTTGGTAAAACAGACTGAATAAATGACAACTAAGTCGACAAATGTAGCTTCATCAAGATTACCGTTGTCATCTTGATGAAGCTTTGAATTGTCAAAGTTTGGAAGTCCCAGTTGGAAGACTGAAATATTCATGAAAAATATGTTATTGATGTATACATGAAAAAATTTTAATGTAGCTTTAATGTACTAGTAAGCTCAAGAATATTAGCGCGTTATTGCAATATGTTACTGAAGATCCTAAATTATAGATATCTACCAATAATAAATATTTCAATACAAATTCCATTATCATTGGAAAATTATTCAATTAATTGATTTTTTGATGTTCCTGTTAATAACAAATAAAGAAACAACCATACGGTACTCCCTATCAGCTAAAATTGAAGTAAAATTATGTCGTCTTCATGAAATTTTTTCTTCAAGCAAGTGTTTTGGTGCATTATTTTTCATAAGAATGAAACTAAAATTCAATAATGATTAATTCAAAGATATATGCTGTGGAAATTGTGTAAATTTTAATCTACCAAGAGAGTAGATTTCACTGACCCTTGAGAAGACCACCAGACCAGAAATAGGTTTTACATGCGTCTATGGACATTTCACATCATATTATTATAAGTTCACGTCGAGCATTTCTAGAAGGCTGGTCCACTGGGTTGGAATCGCTATGTGGTTAAAGAAAGAGACTGCTAATTGTTCACTTCGAAAGTGTTGATGGTTTTGTTGAGCCCGATTTATTGATGATTGATTCAAGGCATTCTGTCGATTACCATAAAGACATGAAAGGCGATATGTTTGGAAAATATTTTCAGCAAATATGTAATATAATGAGCTGCCTTGGCGTGTGCTACCTATATTGTTGGAGTTACATGTAGATAATGTACCGTAAGATTTTTTATCTTAAATAGTTCTAGATAAAAGTCCGCGATAGCATATATCCATCTCTTATGTGATAGCCACTATATGCAAAATACTGAGCCATAAATACAATTGAATTGGATACATTTTTTACAATGCAAATTTTGGAATATCTGTCAAACTCTCATGAAAATTGGTACAATTTTCGTTTCGAATATTCAATTGAGATAAACTTTGTAATATGCACTAAGTAATTTGGATGAATCGTTCAAAAGTTATCATAATAAGATCAACTTGACGCAACGCAGTGAGCCATTACGCGTTGCTTATACTGAAAGACGACGGAGGACGATGCGCGGAGGTAGAGAGGCCGTCTGCTTGGAAGTGTTGAAATACGAAATAATTCCTTGATTATTTTTTTTTACAGAATGGCATGAAGGTCGCTGTATACTATGAAGCCTTGTGTGGTGACAGCGTCGATTTCATTACTCATCAGTTGTATCCGCATTTTAGTGAATTGTCCGACTACATAGATCTGGAATTAATACCCTACGGAAAGGCAGTGGTAAGTTTTATATTATTTCAGTTGATCCCCACTGAAGCTGATTTCATACACTATGTTCGTAACATCCACATTTCCATGTTTCCTTGAGGAAAAACACAACAGGCATCTATCATAATGGGGCACAACAGGCCCACAATGAACCTTTTTCCTGAAGTACAAAAAATACTCACTGGCAGCGCTAGTAGTTGAACATTTTCCCTGAAGTACGAAAAATCACTCACTAGCAGCGTTAGTAGTTCGGTAGGGACAAACACTGCCTAATCCTCATATAAACATATGGTAAAGTACAATTCAAAAAAATGTTTTTAACAGAAGAAAATGTTCCTGGAGCTAAACTAAAATTTGCAACTGTAAAGGATAATTAACAATGATGTAACATTTAAACGTTGGGTTGCATGCCGTAATTTTAAAGTAACTGAAAAAAAATAATTATCAGACAGGTTAGTACCTATACAGACTCTAGTAAAAGAGTAGCGGTAGATTCAAAGTGTAATAAAAGAAATTTAAAATAATTATGAATTTCAGATTTCTTTCCGAGTTAAATATGTATCAAATATAGATGGTAATGAAATAAATTTGATTAAATATAATAAATGAATATGATTTAATAAAGAATTCAGGTTATATCTCATTCTAATCAATGGTAATTAACTATGAAAAATTTACTATTAATTTAATGTTTAGAGCATAAATATGAATATTTATTTATGTTTTGCACAGTTAAATCCACTCTCCTCGAAGCATGTATCCCTTTCTTACACCTAACCTCATTTATATGAGGTTTTATAAATGATATGAAAAACACGTTCTCTTCCGGATATCGAGTATCCGACGTGTAATTCGCAAAACAGCAATGCTTTGTTGGCATTATACTAGCACAAAATAATGTTTTATATCAGATTCATATTTTTTAATAATAAATTAATATTACGTGAATAACACTGTTTTACATGTGAATAGTTTATGTTTGTCCCTACTACTGATGCTGCCTCTCGTGACACGTTCGCTGTACTATTCTCAAGAAAAAGGTTCATTGCAAAGTTAGGACTTATACGGCGACAAACCAGTATTATTTGCAAAATGTTTTCTTCTAAATAATGGAAATAAAGTAACGCTCAATCGCTTCTATGATTCGATTGAGAGAGTTCGTATTTTAATGAAACTGTAATCTTGTCTAATTTTATTATTCAGTTGTGGATATGCCTTTGAAAAAATCGAAAAAATACATCAAGTTTGATCGATTCTCGATTTTTTATCCCTGGTTGATGTTTTGTCTTTCAAAAAATTCCAAAGTGGAATGTATTTTTGATGAAAACGTATTGATCCAAATGTCATATGGATTCCTTCCGAACAATCATTTTCATAGCATTTTGACCAACACCTCGACACGTGTTTCGATCACCAAGTAATCATTTTCACGAGAAAGATATTCCTTTTGAAGATGATCCTTTTGAAGATGATCACTTGGTTCCAAACAGTACAACACAAATTAGGGACTGCTCAATTCCACAAAAGAAATAATTTTTTCTTTCGAGAACTAGCGAGCCGATTCGCCATTTCACAGTTTTAAGGACATACATGCCTAAATTTTCTTCAGTTATGGTTTCACTTTAGTTTATCCATGAAGAAGGTTTCCATTTTCTCATGAAAGAGATACTATCAAGATATAGTGGCTAGAATTTTTGCCTTCAAATTTCTAGAAAAATCTAGGATGTTCGATAATACTCGAGAGCATCCCACAATTCTGGAAACACTACTGTAGATAATAACAGAGATACGTACCTCAATTGAGAACCTGAATTTTGTTCACCTGTGACAATGTAGGTGTGCAAATTTGAAAAACAGTGAGTAAACATCTGCAATACTTATGCTTATGAGTTTCCAAGGATTCCAAGTAATTACATTTCCAACCCTTGCTTACATAGTGCCAAATTTCCGTATCGTTTAGATTCGGGAAATTGTGGTTGCATCTCAAGGAATGGTTTGGAAACGTCGAATCATTTTCACCTAGTCAAGGACCTTTCATGCTCCGCATATCCTTTCGAGAAATTTCAGCTACATTGTCTCACATAAACACTATTACACGCCGAACACTTGAGCTTATAAACTTCAGATTCATCAATTTTTTCCACTTGATTTTTAGCATTAAAAAGGAAATTAGATAACCTGGTATGTGGTCCGAATACTACTTTCACTTTTTCTGAAAAAAAAACCCACAATTGTCTCTGTTCTTTCATCAATATTTGTTAGTTACAAATTTTTTGATTTCTGATTGTTTGAACTGGAGGCATATTGATCTATACGTGAATTCGAGGCTTTGTTTTCTCATTAACTCTTGGATTGTGTCTGCGATGAAACCATCTATAATGTCTTATCTGTATGATTATTTCAAAACTTGCATAACTACAAAATAATACCTACTCCTGATGTAGTAAACCAAGGTAATCGAGGAAAACCATGAGTGAAACCATGAGTAAAACCTTGATATTTGATCGAACTTGGCCTGTTTTTTCGGTATCGACTCTCCTGGACTATTCCATTGGGACGATTGGACTTTGGTTTCCATGTCATGAACATATATCCATGATTCATCACCAGTTATGACTCTTTCGAACAAATTTGTATCGTCGTTGACGTCTTTCAAGAATTCCTGAGCGATGCTTATGCAACGGTTTTTTCTTAAATTCAGCAACTTTGGAACGAACTTCGCTGCCACACGCCACATGTCCAAAATTTTCTAAAAAATTGCATAAGCCAACCGGTATGCCAACATCTCAGCAACTTTCTTTATTAACATTTTTTTGGTTGTTGATATGCTAGAACGTCCAGGGCGAGCGTCATCATTTACATCTTCTCAACCTTCTGTGAAAAGCTTGTACGAATTGTAAACATTTTTCTGACCCAGAGTACGATGACTGTATGCCACTTTCAACATTTCATTTGTTTTTCAGCAGTCGATTCTTTTGTTTAGGTATACATAATTTGATGGGCATTCTTTCTTCGACGCAGAACATTGCTGAACACAAAACACTTCTAACTTTTATGCCTCTCACCAACAGACTAAATATGCCAAACAGCTGAAACTGTGAACATAGGTTCGAGACGGGTGTACCAATATAAAATCGAAAGTATGTAGCCGCGAAATTTGAACATTCACCTCATTTGTTGGGCATCTCACTACATAGCAAGCTAAAAAATCTCGTAAAAGAAATTTCGACGTCTTGATGGCAATCGCCTCCATTGTGATCTTCTCTATGAGAAGATTTACTCGTATCGATATTGTGACAACATTTTGATACCATTGGACATAATTTCGTCAAAAACCCCTTATAAGAAAAATATTTCTTGATGTAAAATAGTGTGTCAAAGCGTTTTGGAACTATCGGTAAAAAATTCTTTCATTCAACTTCCATTTCTTTACAGTTCGTATATATCCATAATTGATATTAATTATCAAATTTTTGTGAAAATCAGTTAGTTGATTCCTAAGAAGTTTTGTTGTTATTATCAAATTTCAGTTAGTTTTTTTCTTCAGCATAATTATTATAATGGTAGCTACGAGTTTTCGTGTCAGCACGGCCCCTCAGAATGTAAAGGAAACAAATTACAGTCATGTATTCTGGCCCACAACGACGATCAACTGAAACAAGTACAATTCGTCAACTGTATAATGAGACGAAGGAGTCGATCTTCTTCCTCGACCGTTAAGAGTGTAAGTATTTTTGTAAATTTATACTATTCTTTGAGGATTCATACTGTTGAATATTTTGAAGAAGAGAAGAATTTCACATGTATTGGAGTTTTATTGTTATTATTTTTCTGGTAATTATGTTCTTGCTGCTCGTTACTATGTTCATTCCATTCTACGTTTATGTGAAATAAACTTCCCGCTACTTTCGCTACTTTCGAACAAGCACCGCTCATGGAGTGCCTTTAGAATTTTCTTGTAGTGCTTGTATTTTGTCATAAAAGAAAACAGAAAAATGTTGGATCAGAAATTGCATATTGGATTGCCTGAATTCACTTCTCCATACTCATTTGCTGAGAATATTTTTTTGAATAAACACATAAATATTAGTACAAATGAAATGAAGGCAAAATATTGACGGGATGAAGTTACTAAAATAATTTTGAAAACCTAAAAAAAAGGTTCATTCGATAAACATAAAAAAAATAACTCACCTCAACTAATAGAACATTATTCCAGAAATTTCTCATGATTGAAATAGTGGTGAACATGCAGTAACTGAAAGTCAAAGTCAAAGTCAAAATATGCTTTATTGTCTGAAGATTAACATCTTATTGACAAAGCTTGCTTAAAATAATTCGAGAGATAAATTCACACATAATAGCTATCGCTACTTGTCAAGTTATAATTATATAATTATTCGAGTAATGTTCTCAAAAACTATACACTATAAAATAATATACATTGGCAAG
>WOGO01006454.1:0-11745 GCA_015342085.1 Leptinotarsa defecta
ATTATCTACCGAGGCTTTGGCTAAATCTTGGTGGCACTCTAGTACTAGCCCTGAGGTAACACGTTGTCTGTTCAAGGCTAATAGGGCTTGTCTGCTGTCAGTGTCAATTGTTATGTTTTTGCCAGAAATTCCTTTTCTGGTTATTTCATTTGTGGCGATTGAGATACCAGCCAGTTCTATTTGGATCACGCTGGTATTTTTTCCCGTTTCCCACTTAATCCTTAGGCTTAGTGATCTGGAGTAAACTCCACATCCTAAACCTTCTTTGGTTTGTTAGCCGTCTGTAGCATCTGACTCTGTGTTCTGTTTTATTTGTATTTTGTAGAGTTTATTAAACACAAACCTGGGTTCAATTGCATCACTGGCTGCCTACAGCAGAGGTTGCGCAGTAAGCGCTTCTCGCAATAGGCTCAGCCTCAATTGACCCATTCCTTCTTCGAGGTTTACACTAGCCGTGCGCAATCTTAAAATGGCCATCAACGCAACATAATATTGAAATCGTGATCGTTCTCTTAAAGATGGCACGCATAGGTGGAATTGGTTTCTTCAGTTCATGAAAGAACATAAAAAATATCATAATAAAGTTATCATTGTCTCCTGAGGACGCTAACCTGGTTAGCGAAACGCGCGTTGAGACCAAAATTTTGTTCTGTTGTTGGGAAAGTGTTTTTAATAGAACATAAAAGAAGTTTTGAGTTGAAGACGACCAATTCCACTTATACGTGGCATACGTGGATAACGGTTCAATATTATGTACGATATACTCCATGTAGAAGCTAAGGGACAGAAGTTGAATCTGCTGGAGTCTCTGGAAATTAATGAGTGTTAACATTCGGGTTCCCTACTGAGCGACTAAAAAAGAGATAGACTACTCTTCATTGTTATACATTTTTTTCATAATACCAAGAAGTTAATTCCTAGTCAAAACTTACCTGATGTCCAAGAACTGAGAGTATATTTGCCTCACAAATTCTACCTGATAATGCTTTCATTAGTAACCAATTAAGTTAGGTCCTACTGTAGACGCGTCTAGAAATGAAAATGTTGGTGAAAATTGTGAAATTATTATTATGGATAGTGTTATTAATTTTCATGAGGTCTATCATATTGTATTCATTATTCTGATAATTTGAAATAGTAAAAATTGGAAATTTCAAGAAAGTTTAACTAATACAAATTATGTAAATATGACTTTTACAAAATTTGATGCACATTTTATTCACAAAAACAAAAATTCAGAATTTTTCAATAACCAGTTCATTTCCATCTAATCACCTATTTTTAGTGCAATCAGACTTGACAAGTTCGATAATCAACCTGAAATGAGAAACTGCAATAATCCCGAAGGAGTTGAGTAATAACTGAGATTCAGTAGTAATTGATTTCGATGACAGTGATTCTAGTTCTGATATTGATTATAGTGGCTGAATTAATAACGCTATGTTTTCACATTTTCATTTCTTTATATAGTTTTTACTGCTAATAATAATAATTTCCGTCTTTAGAATGTTGTAACTGCATTGTTCTTACATAGATTTATTTTGTCACTGTTTTTCCAGAAGTACGAAAGAAAAAATAGTTGGGTTAACCTAAGATCTATTTTGAATCCACAGAAATCACCCATCGATGAACATTTATTTAATTTATTTCCATTGACGGACTGACAAACTTGGTTTCGTTTTTCTATAAATAAGTGCCAATCATGTAGAGAAATCACAGAGGCCTATTTCTTCATATGCCCAATGCAATCACTACCATCTCAGTATCACGAGAAATAAGACAATACTCATCTTCATTATCAAGATTGGCACTCATCAGTGGTTATCAATTTCTGCCCAAACAATCAATAACGAATATTTTTTATTACTGATAGATTCTCGATTGCAGAAAGGGGGCTGAAAATAAAAGATTTTGGAATGTGTAGGATGTGGGAAAACCTCAATGAAAGTATGATACTTTGTGAAGTTTTTAAGAATGAGCTGTGATATATAGAGAGAGTAAGAATTGCCCCAATCCGACTCGCTATCAATGACGTAGATAATAATCAAATTACCGAAATTATTGGTAATTTGAAAAATACTTCAAATATACATTGTTATATGAACATCATCGATTAAAAAATTGCTACAAACAATGCTGGGTCATATTTAAAATGTCAAAGTTGAGAATTATGTGCAACACTCAGCGTAAAATGATTATACCCTGACGGTACAGTGAAAGTTTCAGTGGCAAAATGTAAATATATTTTCAATATACGTATATGCGAATCAAAATGGTACATCACGAAATGGAACTGAAAATTTTTCGGATTTTCTCATAATTCTCTGAAGCTAAGTTATATTTTTTGGAGTCATTCAATAGTACTCGAAACTACACAACACTGCCACGATTTATTCGATTCGAATTTGAGTAATCTTATATAATAACTACACATAATCGAAAACAACTCAAGGTCCCTGTTCCAGTAAACAACTGTTGGCAAAATGAATCAGCTTAAGTAGGTCTAACGAACTTAAAGGAAACGGTAGCTCCGCTAAAGGACATTGTCATACTTTGGTGAACCCTCCAATATTACAGCTCGTTTTTCAGAAAAGTAGTGCTTGGACGTGGCCTACAGAACAAATAATAATTTTAGCAAATTTATTAAAAACAAGAAAAACAAAACTTCAGTGTCGGATAAATCAGGAGTATATAAGTTGACTTGTGGCTCTTGCCCAAAATTTTATATTGGCCAAACGGGGGGAACTTTTTCCCGAAGGCTTGAAGATTATATAAATAGTTTCTCGAATGAAATACCAATTACACATTTGCAAACCAACTTTCAGCAGAATGACATGAATGCAATCACGACTATGACGGGCTACATTTAGAAGAAAAAAGTTTGACACTCAGTGGGTAGGTACTTCAAATTCAGGTACATATTAAGCATCGAATAAGAAGATTTTAGTTAGTATAGACACACCTGAAGAAGTTATTGTATAGCGAAACACGTTTTGATTTTTTTTTAAACGGTTCAGTGAAAAATGTCACAATTGAGTGTTTCTTGAATGAATGTCGTGGTTTCAGCTGAATTCGTTTCAACTGTCCTGGACTATTAAGAGATAGATACGGTCTTGGTTATACGTACAGCATCCGCGTTAGCATTAGAAAAATAATATGCAAAACACAACTGTATACATTCCGATAACATATTCAATATTCAAGCTATTTCTAGATGGAAATGATATACGATGTCTGCCAAACGAATTTACATATTCGTTTACCATCTGGACGTCTTGGAGAATATTCAACCTCATTGTATCGATAAGGCATACGACGCTAACTCATAAAAATTCAGAGCTTGTTGCGAGACCAGGTCATTGTAAATAACACTCGATATGAAATGTATTTTCACTGAATCTGACTCGAGTGTCCCAGTTAATAATCAAGTATGTCCTGTTAATCTAAATTCGCACTTGTCGCAGACTTTCAAAGGTCATTTCATCCTACAAAGGTGGATATTGGCCAATTTTATGCGTGAAATAAAAGACAGGAACAGAGAAAAACTTGGCATTTATATGCTGCAAGTGACTTGTGATACGGGGGTTCTACGATAAGTTACTCTGTCTGGATCAAATTTTTTGTGTTTCACTAGGTGGAAATGTCAGGAGAAAGTGACGAAAAATGAACTTGGTTTCAGAATATCGCATTCTTGAATGATTTCTATTTCAACGAGCAAAAGCTGATCTATAAATGGAGACTGACTCACCATCTTCACCAATTCGATCATTAGTTATTTTAAGATAAGATTATGGACTGACATCAATATTGTTTTCCGAGACAGTTTCTATATCTATATTAATCAGAGTATTCCTATATATTACTCCATTGAAAATAATGAAGTTTCATAAGCAAACCTCACAAAAACTTCAGATAGAACAAAATACTGACTTTTCTGGTTATGATGGTCTTTTCTACTCCCTGAAACACTTTTTCATCTACTGGCAATTGCAGATTTAGCGAGAAAACATAATTAAATCTACTCTCAATCAGCAGTAAAATTAACTATTGAACCTAACCCTAGTTTATGTGCTGCACATTCTCAATATTTATAAAAGATTATGAAAAATTCTAAAGGAAAATTGATTTCACGTCAACATTTCTGAAATTTAAACACTTGGTCATACCCCAGTTACGCAACTGCGCAAGACGTTAGTGATGTCACTAGTGATATCATTAATCTCACGAGTATAGATGTTTTGAATATAAACAGAAAATAAATATAAATACAGAGAATAATTCTGGTTACATAGAACGCTTTCGTGATAAAGGCACTTAAATCATGATTTGAAAAAAAAATCTAGATTTCTTCAACCAGACGCGACAGTAAAATTTTGAAGAAATATTTTCTGAATCATCAAGTGAGATTACTGTTGTTCCTGCTCGAAAGAAGATGGCATATCGAAAGTGACAGAAGAAATATGAAAATTGCACTCCAATCGTCGGTTTTGATACTTTAAAACTCTTAGTTGGAATACGTCAACCGTGATTTTTCATGCGTCACTTGTCAGTTATGATGCGTAGCGTAAATTTCACAGAATTTTTTTTTGGAAAAGAAATAGAATTCGATGAGTAAATGAAGTTGAAATCAAAATTAAATAAATTTCTAAACAATATGGATGTGTGAGAGTAATAATTTGCATTATAACAAAATGAAAAATATTCATTATTCAACATTATTTTCGTCAACCGATCGTTTGAAAAAAGTATAATTCAAATACAATAATAAATATTATTATTTAAAAACAGAAGGTTGTGAACTTTCCAAAATTCGTAATATTAAATATGGATCATATTACTCATATGGATACATATCACTCAAACTGTGGTCAAATTCGCGAGATTCTCGAATTACTAGTTGCCAAATTTGATACAGCTTTCCCGGTTATCATCATTAAACTCAAACGAAAGAAACCGTGGATCACCAAAGGTTTAAAACCTCCTCTGAATACCTTTGTTCGATGCATGTGATCAGAAAGTTTACAAATAACCACATTTCCATCAATACATCCAGGAATATAGAAAATTGTACAGAAAACTAATTAAAATACTGAAACAAAACTATTACAGTGATAGACTCAACGATCACAAATAACAAGCAGAAGAAGTATTGGAATATCATAAACGAAATTCGTCAAACAAATCGAAAGAGTCCAGTTGACCTCTGCGATGACCTTTCTCCTAATCCACTCAATGATTATTATTATAATATTGCAAATTGAATAACATCAAATATGATTTCACACACAGACCCCATCAGTTATTTGAATACTGAACCATCCACAAATTGTTTTTACTTCATCCCCACCAATATTGGAGTGAAAGTAACCAGGTTCAATTCAATGCCACAAAAACCTAGGCATCGGTTTTCTCCAAGAACATAAATGTCTCCGAACCGGTTATAATAATTTCAGGTCAAACAATCCCGTTTTCTGCTTCGATTAGTTTGTGGGGGGTTAAAATGGACACCAATATGTCTTGCTACAATCATGTCGCTGAAATTACAAAGGCTGTTTTCCAAAAGCTTGGAACACTTTTCCAAACCAGAAAACTGTATACACCTCAGCAACTTTTGATGCTTCACAAATCTCAGATCAGACCCTTAGCGCCTTAAGGATTTTTCCTGTAGTGCTTGTGTTTTGTCCTCAAAAAATATCCAGGAACTCAAAGAAATGATTTTAAGTATTAAAAACCAAAATTCTGCTAGCAAAAATTTTCTTGAATTTGCCTGTTTCTACAATAGATGCATTAGCCTCCGCTATCAACAGCTCATGGTAAGCTGGGCATTTTTATCTCTGTATGAAATCAGCCAGTGTTATTCCTTTATACAAAGGAAGATTCGCTTCAATTTGATTTCTGAAGCAATAGAAGTACCTACCAATGCTGCAATGTTCAGACTTTTGAAACACCTATAAGGTCAAATAAACGATGGATGTATAGTCGTAGCAGAGTTCTGTGACGCAACAAAAGCCTTTGACTGCGTAAATCACAGAATATTGCTGCGAAAACTTGAATATTTCGGATTCAGAGGATGTGCCCTCAATTGGTTTCAGTCCTGCTTAGATAACCACACACAAAAAGTATTCATCGGACAAGAATCATCGGAATGCGGGTACATTAATTGCGGCGTTCCACAAGGGCCAGTTTTGGGACCAGCACTCTTCTTGTTATACTTGAACGATCTGGCGCTTCTCAATGTTCAAGGTAAATTCGCCCTTTTTGCTAATGATAGCACCATTTTGTGGTACGGAAAATATTCTTCAACATCAAAGGAAACAATCCAGAATGACTAAGTGAAGATAAAGGAACGGTGTGACTGTAATCCGCTCGCCTTGAATATCAATAAGACCAAATTACTTACGTTCAAGTGTGACATGACAGGTATGACTATTGGTCATGACCCACTAGAACGTGAACACCACACAAAATTTGTAGGCTCAATTATTGACAACGGACTGAAATTTTATGATCACATCTTGGTTTTTAGTAAAAAACTGGCCTCGGGTTGTTATGCCATGAAAATGGCTACAAGCGAGATTGGTTCAAAAACAGCTAAAACAATGTATCACTATCTTATAGAGTAGGTATTGCTTTTTGGGGTATGTCCAGCCAACAAAGCTTCAATATCATTTTAATTTTACAGAAGAGGGCATTACGATATATATGTAAGATATCTTCCAAACATTCAAGCAGGCCGCTTTTCGTCTTCAAGAGAATAATCACTCTACCTTCTTTACTATTACTAGAAAGCGTGTTCTTAGCTTTTAAAAATCGCGAAAACTTAGATTATCCCCAGTTATATCACATAACACGTAGAACATATAATCTCAGTCTACCTAAACCTATACCTTCCTCGAACCTGATCAGAAAATCAATTATACACGAAGGCATAAAAATATATAACCACCTACCCTTGCGCCTGAAGACTATTAGCTCCTTAAAAAAAATTCGAAAGTCTGTTAAAGAAGCACTACTTGATGGAGCTTACTATAGTTTGGAGAAGTACTATTCTGATACGTAGTAGAGTATGTCTGTACTTTGTCAGCAAGATATTTTCTTATGACAATAAAGTATATTCTCTCTCTCTCTCTCTCATGCCCTGTTGACTAACTCGGTTGATAACATAGGCGTCGATAAAAGTGTCACACTTCAGGTGAGTAGAAAAATGTTTTGGTGTACTGAAGTCGTTTTTAGTTTGATTTTTCATTAATAGCGGTAGAACCTCAACTACAAAAGTGAGATTTTCACATAGTACGAATTGTAAACTGTCATCTGAAATTTTCACAATGAAAGTATTCCAATACAATTATCAAGGTTTTTCATGAAGTATTGAACAACTGAATCCCTAGAAGGAAGTTTACTAAAAAATGATAAATGTCTATTCGATGAAGTGCAGTTACTAAAAATAATATTTGTTGGAGAATGATCCTTTTCAGTTACCAGAATATCGCCTACTATGTTTATAACAAAAATGTGTTGTATAAAAGTGACATTCCACACGCTTATTATTATAAAAAAATGTTCCTGAATGTAAAAATAATTATTCTATCTTTGTATCTATAGATATGTGTAAATAGTAAAGTAGGCATTGTGAAAAATGTCTCATTTAGTGGTTATGTTTGATGTATGTTATGTAAATGTTGTTGATTGAAATTATTCCTTATTTATTTCGTTTACGTCAAGTTATATGACCATGTTGAGTTATACCTGTCCTTTACGTTTCAGAATTCTACAGGGTGGCAATGTGAAAATTAGCAACAGCTGATATCTCTTGAATAATAAAAAAAATAGAAAAGACTAGAAACGTTTTTAATTCCAAAAATAATGAAAGGGAAAGGAATTAAATTCAGGATTGGCCAATAAGAACATTTTGCATTTTATTTTAACATCGTCCTTCGAATATATAGTTTCAGTTCAGCAGCTCAACAGCAAAATTTAAAAAAAAATGACTAACATGAAAAGGAATCAGCCAAGAATAGTTAAACAATTCTAAAGTGTGTTAAACCCTGAAATAAACCTTTTGGTGGGAGCTTACACACTGCTTAAATTTTTGTCACTTGACTTGGATAACCTAAAAATTTCAAATGAGATATGTTTCCTGGATTACGGCTACTTCCACATTCAGTAGTTGATTTTGACGGACTCATAATCACAACAGTCAATTATTCTGAAAAAGATAGGACCCAACACGGAACTTTGGAGGACACCCTTCTTCAATCTCAGAGTTTTTCAGTTGTATTGATGTAGGATATGACTGACAGGCACACTCTTTCAAAGACTCTTAATTGTCTGGTGAAATCATAAAAAGTTACAATTTCTAAAAAAGAAAGCATTGTCATTGCTATTTTTCGACTTTTATTCATTGGAATTTCCCTTAATCCATATTTTGTGACCAAAACCAAATGAACGAACTACGGATTGAAACAAAAATTTCATTGGCTAATTTATTTGAAAGATGATGTTGAAGAAAATCCCGAATAGAGTATTGAAAGTTCTATACAGAAGGGCATGCTCAATATCCCCTAAAAACAAATGCATATCTAAAATTTGTCTATTTTTATTCCTGTTGGTGTTTTTTAAATACTCTCTTCTTATCCTTGATATTTGAAATTTAATACTTATTCTCAAAAATTCCGGAGCGTCATTTATGTCTTTAAGTACCTACATTTTTTTATTCATTTTGTTTTTTTTTGGAGCCAAAAATGTATGATTAGTGATAATTTATAGACGCTGCGACCACACACTACTATTTTACTTGCCACTTAGTTTATAATTTCATTTTTGAGTAATAATTGAGGATTTTCTTGAGTCTCACGGTCATACACGTTTGAAATAATATTCTTGGGTTTATGTGGAAATAAAATTTTTTCGACCTTTGCCTAAGAGAAGACAAATAAAATTATGTAGACTCAACAGACGTAGGCGTAATTGCTAGGCATAATTAAGTGTCGTGGATATATTATTATTATACTTAACAAATATATACAATATATACAAGTATATACAATACAGTAAAAGTTTCGGTGTATGCCCGAGGAGCAATAACACTCTTATTCAATATACAAGGTAGGGTATTTGAAAGAGCATTTATATCAATTTATGGGATGATCATTGTTTTATATGTGCTGAATCTCGAATTGGAACATACTTAAGTAGATAAGGGTTGTACAATTTTTCTTAATTACTTTAATTAATTTTGCAAAAAACTAAGTATCTTTCTGTATTGTAGCTTCCAAATGAGGTACAAGTTGATCCTCTTCCCCTGTCTATAGGATTATTTTGAGTGGTACAGAAATTTGGTGATATATAATGTTAAGAAAAAAATATAATGTATAATTCTCCTCATTACTGCAAAAAACGTTTTCAAACATTTTTATCACCTTTTGTTAGATATTGTCTAAAGCTGGTTTTCACATTATTACCCTGTGTACGAATACTTCTGTTATTTTGATTTATGTGCAATATTATATTTGTTAGCAACAACAAATTATAACTACCTATGAAATTAAGAAAACTTCTGTTCACATTCCGACACATTAGACACCACCTACACAACTGTTGTATATAAATTTTCATAGTCGAATTTGATTGGATAACGGTTTTGTATATCTTAAATGAAATTTGAGAACTTGTGAATTATAGCTGTAAGGAATTAGATAAAATAATTTGTAGTTGTCTTCAAATTTTCACATTTAGTTTTTCACATACTTATATCAATTGTTATACGAAAAGTGTTTTAAATATTTTAATAACATATTACTCGACGAATTTAAATTTTTGAAATTTTGCCATGATTGACTAACTATATCTACTATAACCAAATTCTGTATAATTTCCGGAAGGAAAATACCCTGAAAATACGTCCGGTGTTCACCTCTCAATTGACAGTGCTGAATTTCTGGATTTTACAATTAGGTTGAACATCATATGAAATAGAATATTTCTAAACGATCTCGAAATGGAGACAAACCAAGTCAATATAATTCAATGTTTTAATGATATCATATTGGTATCTTCAAAGCTGGAGGAGCATTAATTTTCATATTCAGCAGCACTATCAGTGAAAACATCGAAAATGTCAGGTCAGGTTCCATAAATATTGAGACATTTGAACTGGATCTGATAATTTTGAGTTTTTTCACTAATAAACGGTCTGAACGCTCACCACATTTGACTTACCTTTTAACTCTTTAAAAAAAATGTCACTCGGTATACCACTTGCTTCCTCGAACAGCAAACAATATCAATAAGGTGTTAATGAAGTAATTTGGGCAAATTGGGGTGAGAAAAGCAAACAAAGAATTTTTTTCTTGGCAAGGTTCTGTCTTCATTTCAGGATCTCGTCGACAATGTTGACACTGAAAGGAAGAGATTTGCTCTCACTTGCTTTTAAGTTCATATTCTCGGTAGTTGTTGATGTGCTGAAGATTACAGAGGCATCGATGTATTTTTATTATGATGGAATAGTAATGAATATAGCCAAGAATTATTATGGTTGATAAAATTCAAACAAAAGTCTGTCCAATTGTGTCCTATTATATACAGGAGTGAGTAGATAAATCATCGCTTGTGATATATCGAGACTAAACTAATTCGTCATGGGAGATATTTTCGCATTGATTTATTAACGTTCTCAAAAAATTACCAGGAATCAAAATGAATGAGATTCAAGTTATTCAAATACTCCTCAATACAGCGTATTTTCATGTGATATCAAAATGTTGTTTCGGGTCGAAGTGGAATATTCTATAGGTATGAAATAGATTTTCATTAATTAACTAACATATTCTTTGTCATTTACAAAAATTTTCCTTGTTCAATTTCAAGTAATTGTTCATTCAGAGTACATAGGTCAGACAATTTTTGTTTCAATACAACGTATGTGAACATTCAAATGTTAACGAAGATGTGGATTCTTCAGTGACAATATCAAAAGCGGGATATTTTATTTCAGTTCTATATCAAAAAGCGTGGTGTATGAATCTATACCATCAATTTTTTCGCCTCTGAATGACTCAATAAATAAGTATATATGTATCGTTTCTGTTGTAGTTTTTGAAAATATTTATATTTTGCGTTGGTTTCTTAAACAAATGCGCCTTTCTATGTTAGCCTTTCATCCTGGTTGCAATTAAGAATCGGTTAAGATAATATTAATTTTTGTTGCAAGTTGCATAATACGATAATTGACTTGGCTCGAAAGTCCATATACAGCCAATAAATGATATTAGGTGCTAGTTCCCTGTTAGTATCAATATTGTTCGAACATATATTAAACATGTCTTCAATAGATATCTTCAATATGAGAAAAAAGAATATTTCAACTGTGAATCTTGGACTGCTGACTGCGTAGCTGAAGGTATTGAAAAATTATTCAAAGTCAATTACATTATTGATATGGAAAATGTAGGTTCATATTTCTTTAGGTATCTGAAGAAATTCCAGAAATCTCTGAAACCAAAAGGTGTTAGAGAATCGTTTTCTTTCCTTACGAAAAATTGTTGTAACATAAGGTCAAATTTTAGCTTCAATGTATATGACCTACTTCGTTTTAACAACTCAGATACATTTCTATTGAAAAATTATACGACACACGACATTCATTTTCAGAAAAATGTTATTTGTTCAATCCGAGTGTTGAATTAAAAAGAAAAAATCAATTCAAAAAATCAGCCCCGAAAAGAAAGTTTGAGATATCAATCGATT
>WOGO01006455.1:0-11745 GCA_015342085.1 Leptinotarsa defecta
CTACATGTGGAATACACGTTTCAGCTAGTTTATTTACAGATTCAAGTCGCAATTCCAAAAAATTGAATCGGTAAGTAATTTGAAAGATATATTGGTGATTTTATGCTTCAGAAAACTGCCTCGAAGAAGTGGTTGTTATTTTTCAGCTAATCTTTTTTAAATTTTTACAGACTCTTTCAGGAATTTACAATCAATTTATATCATATTCGACAATGGAAGTCCGAACTACTGACATGCAGGTTTTTTTATGATATGATGGTTTTACTTTGAAATATTTTCTGATTCCGATTTTGAAAAGTATGAACAAATGTTAATTTTTTTTAATTTCAGCAGTATAAAATACAAAATGTTAATTGTCCCACAACATAACCACTTCTCCTAGCTCATGCAGATATATTCAAAACTTTTGAATTATACATGAGCAATCTGTAATAATTGTTTTTTGCTAATATATAGCAAGTAATGAATATATAAAGGTTATGAGAAAAAATGTTTTGGCTTCTACTTGTCCATCTTTATACAAAACACGTGGAAATCTTCCAAAGATCGAAGAAAAGCAGTTGATTTCAAATAAACTATTTACGAAGATGTGTAGATCATGCATGGGAGTAACTTTCAGACACAAGCTGAAAGGAAAAGTTAATGTCTTGACTACTATAAAATTCATGAATTAAAAAAAAAATTGACTATGAAAAACAACAGATGGTCGTTTGAAATGTTGAAGGAGAAATCAGAATCTATCACCAAATTGAAGTAAAATTGGATAATGATAGATTATATAAACGATACAAGTGACTCAAATTTATTGAGTCATTAGAAATAATAACACTGAAAGAATTAATCCTGAAATAATCTGAAGGAAATTTGAAATAATGCATCAACCTCGTATACTCATGCGTAACACTGATATTCTAAAATAAATTGTTTCAATTCAAAGACGTGAAAATCAAATGCATCACAAGGATCATTTGAAACATTTTGATACGTTAGGTCTTTCAATTGTGATTTATAAAATGATTCAGTTATAATTATAAACTAATAAATAAGAATACATTTGTAGATAGTGTATGCAAATATTTTCATGATTATCAACTATATCAATGAGTTTTTCATTGTGTGAAAATAGATGCCTCTTTTGTAGCATCTTCTTTGATTCTTCAATAGTTTCCTCCTAAATTGGAGTACATTAGATTATATAACGTCAACATTCAGAATTTTCTATTATATTGTAAATGCAAATATCATTTGATATGTGATAGTTTTCCACACTCAAAGTTGGTTCTCAGGAACTGAAAATGATTTGATGTAAAATATGTCATACGAAATAAGTGTTCTATTTTGATATTCTGTATGAAATTCGTCCCAGATTTCATTTATTGTCGTTATCTTGACACTACAAACTTTCTCTAACAATATTTCCTTTAGAATTTACCAAAAAATTTGATGCCTTGAATCTAGAAATTCCAATATACAAAAAAAAGTTTTTTGAAGTAGCATTCTTATCTAACAATATACAAAAATATTTCTGTAGCTTCTGGTATTCCTTCGAAACACTTACTGTCTCATACAATGAGGCACTAACAATTCTGAAACAAAAATGCAAACATATTTTCAAAATTTGGTTACTCGTTAGTCCTTCAAAAAATAGCAGTTTTTCCTACTTGTCAAAACAATTCATATTTTGAATTTTTCAGATAATATATCTGCTTTCTGAAATGTGAAATAAATAAGCAATTGATATATTTTTCAAAAATATAATATGATTTGAAGAAAAATATGATGTTGTATGACTTGAAATTAATTCAGTAGGTATGTTTATTTGTACGTTGAAAGCAATTTTTATTGAAGTTTGCGAGAAATGAATTCCTGATGTGTATAATCTGATATTTCGTCAATAATACCTGAATTACGCATTTGTATCAATAACATATATCGATAACATTCGAGAGACTTTATTTGAATAAAAACATCATATTTATTATCTAATATCACAGGAATGTCTAATGGATTTTGGAGTAATCAGTATTTTTCATGAAGAGAAACAATATTTCTCTTTCTGTGAATGAAAAATATCACATTCATCATTGACTATCATGGGAACATCTGATAGGTTTTGGAGTAATCAGTATTTTGCTCAAAAAAAAATTCAATCCTATCATACTATCATTATCAATGAAAATAACGTATAAACTAATATAAATTGAAATAGTTACTAGAAGATCGGTGAAAAAATTGAAACAGATCAAAAAGTAGTTTTTTCATGAATCTTCAAAATTCGAAAAAATGTCCCAAAATCACCTATACTCACAAACCCCTGTACACGAATAACACAAAAACTAAATTAAAGTGACAACTCGTTTCGAGCGCAAGACAGCTGAAACTTCTAGGCATGCATTTTTGGTTGGAGAAACTATTTTCGATCGTCCACCTTGCCACGTTTGTGAAATCGGCCGCCGCGACGCACCTCCCACTAGCGACGCTCACATGTCTTATTTGGGAGACGTCGTGCGACTGCGTCGCTTTTTCGGCCAAGCCATACATGGATGGTACGTGTTATTTCGGGATTTCTATGCTCACCACTGGTGGATCTAAGGGGGTTTCTATCGTTTTCAGGTTTCACTGATTTTTCAATTGAAACAGTTTTAGATGTCCCAATCTTAGTGTGTTTCTTCATTATTTCACACAAAAATGTCTCAGAAAACTATTTTTTCAACTATATGTATTCATTGTATTTGTATAAGAAGCAAATGAACAGATAAGTTTTTCATAAACTTCTTCATTTTCGGAAAAGAAAAACCTTTTTTTCTACTTCCCCACTGTTATTCAAAAACTTGAGAAAAGCTTCCAGAAGAAGGATCTTGCAGAGGAGTATTTTTCAGACACAAAATGGAAGAATTTTGATTTTCAATTATTGAAATAGAAATAGTTGCAATCTATCGAACATAAATTATTGATCTAGAAAATCTATTCGACATAATTCACCATAATTTTAAGTATTCATCGAAATATGAAGTTGAGTCAACTCAAGAAGAACTAAACAGTTGACTTTTGTGAAGAAATGTATTATAAAATATTCTAAGATATGTTTTGAATCATTTGATAAAGTTTATCCAAAATTGGTATGAACCGAACTGATGAAACATAATTTTCAATTATTGCCTATGAAAAAGGAGTGGAAATTTCATTGATACTTCTCAAAAGCCAAAAATCTGTTGACGTTTTTATAATTGGAAAAAATCGAATACATTTTGCAGTCAAAATATATTTGAAGTACAAAATATGTACAAGTTTAGACTTCTTGCTCTGGCCTGTTATAGTTCTATCAGGTTTCATATCTCTCTTCAAAAGAGAACCAACTGCGATCCATTTTTCAAAGGCTGTTTGAATTATACTTTTTTTTAGATTTTTCGAGATTACGTCTAGTATCTGATTCCCGCTATTTATGTTTACTTTCGACGATAAAACTCTCACCACAAGAACAATGTATGCTGTTGGAGTTTTAATCCATTTTATCCCAAAAAGTTTATGGAAAACACTGGTTTTCAGCACAAAAATGAATTTTGGTCCATCTAATTCTTCATTTTCCACAATCTTCCTTTTTGAGCTATTTGGCTCTGGAACTTCCTCAATAAGTTTCAAAATAACTTCGATATTCCTTTCCGTTTTTTGTATATATACCTTGAACCAATCTAAAAAATCACCAAATCTAAATCAATAGTTTTTGCGTACGTAAAAAATCAGTTGGAAAAAATTAAAATTTCAATATTAATCTTTCTTTGGTGGTAGACTTTTCAGAAAACAATCTCTTCCGGTTTTGATAACCCAAAATTCACCTGAAAACAGTGGCCGCAATTGTGAAAAGCTACTTTTTCTCAACATTCTCCAATATTGAATATTACTGGAGTTTTTTCCCAACACCAAACCGTTATTTCAACACTTCGACACGTGTTTTGATCACCAAGTGATCATTTTCAAGAGGAAGATCAAAGTAACTGTTGTAGTAATATTCATTACTATAAGTACCAAAGTTTCCAAACAGTGTATCACAAATTCTTCAATATTATCAATGACATTTGGAATTGATTCAGTGCGTCAACTTTAATCATATTTTCAGCATATTATCTCTGATACTTTCTCAGTTTGTAAGCTATGAACTCCCAGGTCATCCTTAATTTTGTTGCTACTTTGTTTAAAAATATTCAATATTCACTTGACGATATACTCAATAATGATCACTGAGTTTCAATAACCAATAATCAATATGCATGATATAGCTTATTGATATATTGATTTTCTTCGAATTTTGAATATTTCGAATAGTTCTTTACTTTCTCCATCGTGAAGTCCATTAAGAATATTCAGGAAGTTACAGTTTTTATACTCCAATAGCAAATAATTTTTCTACACCAGAATTCTATCTCGCTCTTGAGCAACCATACATAGAGTGGCTTTCTGTTTTTATAGGTTTATTTTTTCAGTTACCTCAATAAATTTTTTTGGTATTTTCAACAGAGAACATGAATTATTGAATATCAAACCATTATTGGAAACTAAGGATAATGTAATGAACATGACCAATATTTATGAAATCAATCTTCAGTCCTTCGCAAAGCTGAGCTTTTATATCGATCGATCAATAATGAAGCTTTCTGTACTTTCACAACTTTAGTGCGGGCAGGAATTGCAGCGAATAGAAAATTGAAGTGAACTTGGGAGAACTAAAATTTTGATACAAAGCAAGATCTCATTAGTGGTGCTCAGCTGAATCAAGAATACAACTGAAGGAAATTATAGATCAATCTTGATAAGGATTGAGGAAAACCACTTCTCTAATAGAAAATTGAGATAGGATTTACAGTGGAAATCATTTTTCACATTTATTATATTGAATAATTCAAATGATGGCCTTCAAATATTCGGAAAGTCAACAAAAATTGTCGATTTCACAATTGAAGTTGATCCATTTGAATATATTGAACTGGGCATTGTGATAATTTTCATTTTCACTCATTCACCTGAGATCACTCACTTGTTATACATTTGAGATGACTATCTTTGAGCAATTCATTTCTTCATAAAGTTTCGTCAATAATTACAAACCAGTGAGATCCACCTCTATAGTTAGCTTTTGATAATTATTATCTACCCAATTCAAAAATATTCTTGCATTTTCAAAGTCTTTCCGAATCATAAAATGTTCTGATAGAAAATAGGCTTTTCCAAGGATATAAAGTGAAAAAAAAATTCAAAGTTGATACACTTATAAAAAACTCTAACAGTACTTCTCACGTACATACAAGTAATCACAAGTAGTTCTCATAAAGATTTTGTCAATGAGTTAACGGTGAAAGAATCATGGACTGATGATCAAAACTGTCATATCCTGATGATGCTTACTCAGTAAGCGAAATACGCGTTGAGAGACAGTATTTTTTATTCTGGTGAGCAGAAAGCCCTTTGAATATATCCATTTCACGTCCAAGGTTCCAAATTATACGTATCAAGATGAAAAACGATACCATTTTAGGCAATTATTATTTCTACTTCAGTACCTTCAATAAGATTTATCATTTTACAGAAACAATCGGATAGATGGGATGAAAAAAATAGAGAAATGGAAGAAAATTACTGATATTCGTCTGTTTTATTGATGAACAAGAAATAGTTATATTTTATTTTCTGTTTTCTTTATCGTTCAGTTCTTTCGATGCTTAATGCATCCATTTAGGGTGCACTTTCTTTTTTCTCGTTACCATTTGAACTAGATATTTGGAATGAAACATAAAGCCATTAATCACCATCCACAATGAATGGATGAGAAATGCTTGGTCATTTACAAGATTGAATGCCGACCTTGAAAGCCTCCAGTGTTAATTCTACGAAGCTTTTACATCTTCCATTAGAAAGAGAAACTTCAGTGGATGGAATGCGAATTTTGAATTGAGTTTTCCAATGCAGGTCAGGAGTTCCACTCAATTCATCACATAAATATTTATCATAACAAAAACAGCCATGAATATAGTTCTGGAAAACATTTTCAAACTTCCTTGAAAATGGAAAAAAGGATTTAAAATTTATACAAATAGAACACGATGAAAGTAAAGATGATTGGGAAACAAAAAATCGAAATAAATTTTTGAAAAAACTACTGCAGAGATAAATGCTACCAGCAGAAAATATAAAAAAAGATTTCCAGTCGTTTTTCCTACTGTTTTTTATGTCACTCTTGAAACTTCTCATATCAATTTTTATAATAGATGAAATTCTCGCTTTCACCGTATGAATATTCGGAATGATTGAATTATGGTTTTTTTGGCTGTATAGTTCAGTTCGATAATTTTCTTTACATTTTGGACATAAATAGTTGAATATGTATTTTTTTAAATTTTTTGCGATTTTGTATGTCGAGACACAATGTTCCAAATTGGAAAATATAAAAATACAGTCATCTCTTGGTTGAATACTATCCATCACTGATGATATCAATTGTTTAATTCGCGCTGAGATAACACTCAAAACTTTGTTATGAAAATTCTGCAACCTTCCCTTCATTTGAAATTTTGCAGTGCACGAATTTTACTTGTATTAAGTCTTATATACTAGTATAAGCCACAAGTGAAATTCATCCAACACAGTTTGAATTCATGGAAGAACCACTAGTTCAATTGATTTGTATTATAAAATTTGAACTCAAAAATGAATTCAGTTATCACATCAAAGAAAGTATTCCTTGCTTCATTCAAAAACATATAAAACTTTCAAAATAATCTGTCAGTTGTTTCATCGTCTCATTAGGATAAATACGGATGGAGTATAACCCATTATGTGTTTAGAAAAAAGTCATACTGGAAGACATAGTTAGAGGGAGGAGAAAGAGAAAAAATTATTGGCAATTAGGTTTGCAAAATAAAACTTATTTCGCTTTTTTGAGTAGAATACATGTATAGATGACTTCTCGCAACTGAATTCCCGTACTTAGGTTTCATAATATATTAGTGCCAAGTGTCTTTATTTTCAAAGATAACTATATAAAGAAACATTGTACAGCCTTATTTTGATTAGTGTTCTAGTCTTTTATATCTCTTGGATAAAAAAGAACAAACAGAAGATACAAAAATTACAAAATCGAGGAATGCGAATGTATTTTATATGTCAATGTGTTCATTCATAAAATCACAAAGAATGTATTACCAAGGTACTTTGATTATTTTGATACTCTCAATTATCAAATTCAGCGTTATGATACAAGGACTAATAATAAATTTCATGTGTCACTAGAACCAAAACTGAAAATTCTATGAAATCATTATTTTTCAGTGCTCGGTCTTTATTGGTAGTTTCAAAAGTCAGCTGAAAAAACATATAAGGTCATTGAGTATTCAAATATTTTCAAAAATTCAAAAATTTTTGTTCTTTCAACTTTCTTTTCATTTCAGTTTTTGAAATATTTCAAAATTTATATTCACACATTTATATGCTCACTTTAATATGCTCATTTTTAGGAATACTTTTTAACAGATTGATATAAAAATTGTTTTAATCTATTTATTTTATTAGTAGTAACTATAATAATTGATGTATTCAGATATTTTACAATATCGACAATGCATATTAGGGATTCCTATTTCAAATAAAGATATATACATCTCGTGCAATTAAAAATTTCCTCCAATATGACTGAATTTGAGAATGGAATGCCCCATATAGATTTTCATATTATTTTTGGAAGAATTTTCATATCTTTCTATATCGTAAAATTCACAAAAAATCAAAAAAACTGTTATCATATTTTCAATAGCATTCCAAATTGGTACAATTCATATGAATCAGAAATGAAATAGATAATTATATGACATTAGGATCCTACTTATAAAAAATCAACGAAACATAGTCTAAAAATGATTCAATAGGATAAATTTTTCTTCTATTTTTATGAAACCGTTTAAAGCTTATCAAATAAGAAGTTTCAAATGTATTTCCATTCATGTTTGTATTATATATTCATTTTTTATAAATGTTATTATCTATATAGGATTTAACATAATAGATATTGAAGAAACCAGTCTCTAAATATGGTTGCTTTCTTGAAAATCATTATCAATTATTGGAAAACGTTCTAGTCATCAATCTCCACTAAAGAAATAATGAATAATTCTCATTTTCTCATTTGTACAAAATCACTGTATTGTTTTTTCAGTATTTTTACGAATTTCACTTTTCCAACTGACATTCCTCTACTGTAACTTTGAAATAAAAATTAATTTATCCGTTACTTTCTCAATAATTTGATTTTTCAATTACGAAAGATATTATTCTGTTCATCGAATTGTATCAAAATTCGAATTGATATCGATTGAATATTAATAATTGAAACTTTTCCTGAATATTGAGTTTTCGTCTTGCAGGAGATCGACGTTTTCCTAGGTGAGTGTATCATATCGTTACGTATCAAAAATACCTTTCCACAAAGCATGCATTGAAAATAATAATAATGCCGAGATATGGTAAGACGAAATTTTCGTGACGCGTCGACGCCACTGCCCGCGGACGCTATAAAACCGTCTCCCGCTGCTTTCAGAACTCAGTCGCAACCTAGCTTATTAGCGTGTTTTTCTGTCTAGTGAGCAGTGTCCAACCTCAAAAGACAACATGTGTGACGACGATGTAGCGGCTCTTGTCGTAGACAATGGATCCGGTATGTGCAAAGCCGGTTTCGCAGGAGATGACGCACCCCGTGCTGTCTTCCCCTCGATCGTCGGTCGCCCAAGGCATCAAGGAGTCATGGTCGGTATGGGACAAAAGGACTCATACGTAGGAGATGAAGCCCAAAGCAAAAGAGGTATCCTCACCCTGAAATACCCCATCGAACACGGTATCATCACCAACTGGGATGACATGGAAAAGATCTGGCACCACACCTTCTACAACGAACTCCGTGTCGCTCCAGAAGAACACCCAGTCCTCCTCACTGAAGCTCCACTCAACCCCAAAGCCAACAGGGAGAAGATGACCCAAATCATGTTTGAGACCTTCAACACACCCGCCATGTATGTAGCCATCCAAGCTGTACTCTCCTTGTACGCTTCCGGTCGTACCACCGGTATCGTCTTGGACTCTGGAGATGGTGTCACCCACACCGTACCAATCTACGAAGGTTACGCTCTTCCCCACGCCATCCTCCGTTTGGACTTGGCTGGACGTGACTTGACCGACTACCTCATGAAAATCCTCACCGAGAGGGGTTACTCATTCACCACCACAGCTGAAAGGGAAATTGTCCGTGACATCAAGGAGAAACTTTGCTATGTTGCCCTCGACTTCGAACAGGAAATGGCCACCGCTGCTGCTTCAACCTCCCTCGAAAAGAGCTACGAACTTCCCGATGGACAGGTCATCACCATTGGTAACGAAAGGTTCCGTTGCCCAGAAGCCTTGTTCCAACCTTCCTTCTTGGGTATGGAATCTAGCGGTATCCACGAAACCGTCTACAACTCCATCATGAAGTGTGACGTTGATATCCGTAAGGACTTGTACGCCAACACCGTCCTCTCTGGAGGTACCACCATGTACCCTGGTATTGCTGACCGTATGCAGAAGGAAATCACCGCTCTTGCCCCATCCACCATCAAGATCAAGATCATCGCTCCCCCAGAAAGGAAATACTCCGTATGGATCGGTGGATCCATCTTGGCTTCCCTGTCCACCTTCCAACAGATGTGGATCTCCAAACAAGAATACGACGAATCCGGCCCTGGAATCGTTCACCGCAAGTGCTTCTAAGCAATTTAATTGCATTTTACCTAATAAGCTACCTTATATCATGTTGTTACTACTGTATTTTACATCAACAGTTGAATTACATTGCGACCGTGGTTGTTACTGCAAGACAGACTCTTAACATCGATTAACATCTTTCGAATTATTTATTATTTGTTATATATTTACTTGTAATCATTTGTAATTGGGCAGGTCAATAAAGCCTATCTAGTAATATGCCTGCCTCTTATTTTATTTTTAAGATTCAGCGACGATGAGTACGTTATATCTATTGTAATTTTTTAAAAATTTTGGCAATATTTATACAATATACAATTGAATTCAAATAAATATTTTCATTTACTACTTTTTCTGAAATCTATGAACTCAAAATATGCCCATTTCCTAATAAAATTGTTGATTTGGAAAAAATAGTGACACAAGAGTAAAAGAGTGTAATATAATCAATATGTATCGAACAAACAGAATTTTCAGTCAATTCCCTAATCGAGATCAGCCTACAACAAAAATAGTAACTGCTAAATACTGTGTTCTAAATATAGTTCTGAAGTAATTATTATGACCTAATAAGTCTTTTGGTCGGAGGTAACCAAAGATCACATATACACGTCACCAAGATATTTTTAAACGGAATGCTGGAAATAGCCTAAATTTTATATTTCGCTGCCAGCGGTAGATATTTGATAATACACAAAATGTTAGACACCACCAAGTTATAAATAGATTACAACAGCATATATGGCAACACTTTCTAAATGTAGGTACCCAACTATTCAACATGCTGGTTTTTAAAAATAAATAACTTTTTATCAGTACAGATGAAACGCTTCTCACTTCATCTTATTTGCGACCTCCGGCTAGAGAGTTGGGATTGTTAGGAGGGTTTAAAAATACTCAGCTTGAGCTTTGTTGACTTTTGAATTCGTTATATCAAGACCTATCTCTATTTGAGGTGAGATAGTTGATCTCTCACAGAATGAATGTTCAACGGGTTCAACGGTTTATTTATAATTTCAGTTGTTTTGATTGGAGAATTGGATATCTTGGATGACTATGAAATGATTTAAATTATTGGATTCAATTATTGGTTGAATGAAATAAGTTATCTTACCTGAAACTATAGAATTTTGGGAGGTTTGATTCAAATTCATTGTTCGCAAGATAAGTACATAATTCACTCAATAAAAATATGTATTCATGAATGATGGATTGATTCATTATATTAGAAAATGTTGGAGTAAGATTTTAAAATATCAAAACATAGAAATGGTGCAGGTGTGTATTTATTTCAAATCAGTTCCAACATGAAAACAAACCTATTAGGCCAATGCAAATAATGTTTGTGTCAAAAAATAATAATAATAATATTTCATTCATCCATTAGTATGAGCCTAAAAGAAGCAATTGGACAAGTCAGTACATATCAGATACATATATAAAATACAACTATAAAACAGACACATTCATATAACAAGAGTTATTGAAACAAGTGAACAATGTTAAGCAAAATTAAAAATAATACAAAACAGTTTTTACTAATGTAGATAAGAAAAAAACTCATCGATTGTATAGGGGCTAATTTCAAAAAGTAGCTGTTTTATTTTATGTTTGAATACTTCTTCCTTGGTTATAATAAAGAAAAACCACTTGTCCTGACATGCGATGAAAGCCCTTATGGAGTTGGTAGACTATTGAGGCATGCTGATGAAAACTGTAAACAGTCTCTAGATTCTCGGTCGACAGTATCTCGGTCGACACAACAGGATCGTGAAGCTTTGGCAATCATAGCTGGTGTGAGAAATTATATAATCAAAAATATGGAATATTTGTGGAAATCTGAAGAGATCCTTATGTTCCACACCGTAGGGTAAGTGATCATTGGGTCCGAGAATCATGTGCCCTGAGCAAGTTCAGTGAGCCAAGAATGACAGCCTTCTGCATCTGTGCGGCTAAGATTTCTGCCTTAGT
>WOGO01006456.1:0-11743 GCA_015342085.1 Leptinotarsa defecta
TAACATTGAAATAACTTTCAAGTCTCCACAAATGGTCCACTTATGATCAGAGTAGCTGAGCTTATTAAGAACAAATTCAAGATTTTCGTAGCATTTTTTCAAATGGACTGAGTGTCCAACAGACACAGAAGCATATTGGTTCCCATTGTGAAGAAGTGCAGCTTTCAAACTTCTTTTTGATGAATCGATGAAAAGTCCCCATTTTCTGTTTCATAGATTATGTTGAACATTTCCAGGATACCAAGTACATTATTGCAGAAAACTAGGCCACCCTCTTATGTTAAAAAGGGACAAATTCCCTTTCCCTAAATCGGTATTATGAAAATGAAACATCGGAGACTAACATATGTCTTTCTTTAAGTCTAGACAGACTGACACATACATGCCTTGTTCCAGTAGGAACTGGATTTCTCCAGTTTAGATTCGTTTTGTTATTGAAATAAATATATTGAAATCGTATTTTATCTTAGATATACACTACCATAGTGTAGTAACTTGTTCATCATGAAAGCTCCATAATTCACACTCAATTTACAGTTTATTTTGGCTATATAATACAAAAACATTGAACCCATACCGAACCTAAACACCCATTTAATAAGAAAATTTCAGGTGAAATTTGTGACTCATTTATAGGTGATGGAATTTTTGTACTATTTTTTCCGTAATCTGCACACAAAATACTGTTAAAATCACTAGTTGAATATCCTACAATTTTTTCATTGCAGACCTGTGTAATGATTGCGCCATGGACTAAAATTTTGTGCAATTTTGACGTCATAGAAAGCCAATCATATAGATCCACATAAAATCGAGCAGTTTCTGAAGCACATTGATCATATTTTAGCGGATCAATTTAAAACCCGCTTGAAATTGCTTCCAATATGACTTTGAGTCTATAAATCAGCTCATTACTGTTTACCTAAGTGGCTAATCTGCGTCAGCTGAATGGCGTCAACCATTTGATTCAATTTAAGTATATTTTATATCTTGAATTGAAATGAAGACCTATTATTATCAATTAATTTTACAAAGATACATTCACATTAAATAACCAGATGGCCAAAGGCCGTTTCTTATTCGGATGATCTACTGATTGGAATTCTTTCAGAAAAATATTAAAGTTTGATAACCTTTCATAAGTATTTCCTATGAAGATCGAAGTATAAATTGACGTTAAAGTCAAATTTCGGAAAAATACAGAAATAAAAAACTATCGACTTTTGTGAACTTTCATAATCACACTGTATAATTCCTCATCATTGCTGATTGAAGGAAAAGAACAATTGGATCCTCGACTTCAAGTGCCACCGTATGCCGGCTCATTATTGACAATGACATCAACGTGACATTGGCCAATACAAGTTGATTGGGGTCCTCCGTGCGCAGCTCAGGACCTTGGCCGATCGAATGGGGGGCCCCGGGGGGCCACACGACCGTCGCAGGTTCAATGCACCTGACGGAATGGCGAGCCGGGCGTACCGTTAGCCCGGCAGCGGCGTTAATGGGTTCCGCTAGCGCTCCGCAGGAACTCATTCTGCATCTGGTGGCGAATGGGGCACCACGCAGGAATACTCCGGAAAATGTACTTTGAATAGCAAGCGACAGAAATGAGGTTTCCGACATTCAAGGTCTTGTCAAGTTCAGATTCAGAAAATTTTTATATCAGAACTTATACCGGGTGGCGAAAATTCAATTTCTATTGCAATGTCGGTAACGGTAGAAGATACGGTGTTGGTAAAATTATATAAAAAAACTGAAATCGTTGATTTTGATTTTTCTGCTGAGGCATCTTTGGTATTTCTGTTGATTGAACTTCATAACACCTACAATATGCACACATTTCAATTTATTCCCATACGACGCGACGTTTATATTACCTAGGGCCAAACTCATTGTTTTTTTCCAATAAGGACCAGTATTTTTCAACAAATTCTGATGCCTCTCTCAATCCTGCATTTATCTATGTACCACTTATAACTTTTTTGACGTTTCACTTAAAACAATATCACCATAATCAAGTTGATTTTATCTGAAATTTAATATCCAGATAGGTACTTTATTTGTTATTATGAAGTGAAAAAAAAACGAACTTGAAGCCTGAAATATTTTTTTTAAAAAATCCACATATTTGACATTCTTTCCAGTACTTTTGGTCAAATCGAGTGTTTTGCAATAAAACATGAAAAATTAGAAGAAGAAGAACTTTATTTCCAGATAGGTAAGCTTAATATAAACATTTAGAAATAACTAATGTACTTTATTTACGCATAATACATAAAAATCAAAATAAATCATTCTATTTCTAAAAACATTAAGGAAAACTCACAAAAAAAATTATATCGCACATATTCTATGTAGGATAATACTCTTTTATAATAGTTTGTTATAAAATGTATTGAATAAAGTTTGTGGAGATCTTTTACATATTTATTTACATATTCATTCAGAACACAGTCTTAATTATTAATATATTTTGAATATAAATTAGCTTTAATTCAATTTGTCGTTATAAATATTGTTGAGTCCCTCTCGAATAGACGGATAGAAGAAAATTTTTTTTTATATTATTTGGCAGTTTATTAAAACTATCCAGCCCCTGGAAAAATAATGAGTTCATACTGCTTCGTGAATTTGTCCTTGGGATGTGAACATTGGTGTTCGATCTGGTATTATGATGGTGTACTTCACTATTTGTGATTAAAAGGTTTACTATATAAGTATGTTGGTTGCAATTTATTCATTATTTTGAATATGAATATCATATGAATATTACTGGAGATTTTTCTCAACGCCAAACCGTTTTTTCAACACCTCGGCCCATATTTCGATCACCAAGTGATCATCTTCAAGAGGAAGAACAAACAGTTTGATCTTCCTCTTGAAGATGATCGAAACACGTGTCGAGGTGTTAAAATAACGGTTTGGTCTTGGGAAAAAACTCCAGTAATATTCATTACTAGTTTGATAGTACATTCGTTGAAAGACATTAAGCCACCTCAAACTGCAGAGCATATCTTATATAGGTGTCATTTTATTGCAGTGTAATATTAATCAAAAGTAATTTATCTCATTGAATATTCGAAGTGTTCATTATTTTCCAAATACTGATAAATTCTGCTCTCAAAGTCGCCTCTAACATTCCAAAAAACTTCTGCCTGAAGTTCTCTACACGCAGATGTTATTCTTCTCTTCAAATCTTTGAACATTTCGAAGAGGCTTTTTATAAGTAATCGATTTTAGATTCCCCATTAGAAAAAATCAAGAGGCGATAAACTGGGTGTTCTTGGTGGACATTCTATTGCTACTCTTCGACTAATCCATCTGCAAGAAAATCTATCAATTAGTCACTGTCTAACTCAGAGAAAGTAGTGTGGTGGAGCTCTATCTTGTTGAAAGTGATTGAGATCGTCTTGCAAAATCATGTTACCAGCCGGATCAGTTTGATTTTTTAAACAAGTTGTTATCAGAACACTCAAGAATATTCGGTTGCATTTCTCTGGATACTGTTTATTACCTTTCCTAAAAATTCGCGGATTTTCATCGTTCCAATAGCGACAATTTTTTTGTTAACATGCCCCTCGAGAAATAAATGTACACTCCATCCGTATAGCAAATATGGTGCAAAATATTTTGAATTTCATTTATAAAATCCGTAAGTTTTCCACAAAATTCAATTCAGCTGTAGGAATTGTTGTAATGAAGCTTTTTTATTATATACGGGTGGAATTTATTCAACTTTAGTGCTTTCCTACTGTTTCTTAAGACATTTCTACTTGTTGTGCCACAATGTGGTTGATGTGGAGGGTTCTGCAGAAATGATGTCAAAACCTGTTATTTGCGCTGGTTCATCAAAAACACGGCGCTCATTTCTTTTTTTTTTTGCTACGAAATCAGTACCACTAAAGTTAGCAACTAATTCCAGGACATTTTATCGATTTGAATTACTTCGGATATCTTCGACATTTCCCATAAATAATAAGAATAATTTCAGTTTTTTGCTGGAGTGTTAAACACCAGCATTAAAAATAATTCAATAAACGTAAAACCTCTAACTCGCAAAGCTAATTTTACAATAACGTAATTTTGGCAATGAGCAATGGTCTTGGGAATGATCAATAAAAAATATTTCAACAAGAATGCTTTACCTGGGCTCTTTCTCTACGGTATGTGGATGTATTCATCTCGTGAAATTTGGCAAAATAGGTAGAACCACCAAGTTAGTGACTGACGTTCAATTCTTCATTTTCTGACAACTAATTTATCATTCGTGACTACCATACAAGTACTAGTTTAGATAAATGCCATTTTTTCTAATAATAATTTTCAACGGAGTATTATGCTTCTTCATTATTTTGTTGGACATTAGAAGTAAATATTCTTCAAACAGTGGTACTTACGACTTAGTTTCTCTCATTTCAGATCATTAAAATAATATCACAATGTGTTTTCGATACCTGAACTTGTTTACACTTTTCACCAGTAAAATATGTGATATTTTTGAAAAGGTAGCTGGATGACTTCCAAAATGAGGTTTTAGTAGTTGTGTTGGCACACGCTAGAGTTTTGATGTTATTGATTTACACTAATCATCTAAAAGAACAATTCGTTCAGGCCAGTCCCAACTCCCTACACTGTAGGTAAATGGACTGACGCCTATCAGAAAACGGCTACCATTCTGGCTGATACCACCAAGGGCATTGGATTATATCCGACAGGATTCTTCGCTGAAGTTAATCCTGCATATGCTGTTGGCGATACAACTGCCGCAATAAATTTTCAATTAATGGAACACACTTGCAGACCGATTTCGGGCTGATTGGCCACTCTTCAGTGCAAAGTAATGTCTATCATCAAGATGAAGTCGATGATTTCCGTGTTAGGAATCACACGTTAAAAGGTAAGACCTCGTTAATCCTTACTTCTGAGGGTTGTCGTTCGTAGGGGTGCGACAGCTGGTTAACGGAAAAACAGATTTTTAAACAGAATTGAAAATCAAATTCCTTTAGAGAATCATTCCTCGATCTAGGCTGAAGCGGACAACAAACAACAGGTTTGTCATCACCCCATCTGCCTGTGAACGGGGTAACCAACTGCATAACCGAAATTTGCCCAATTCCTCGTATAACGAAAGAAAACTTTTCACATATAGTCAGTGGACATACTTGAAGACGGGCTATAAATCAAATCTACTGAAAAAACAATTCGTTCAGCCCTGTCTCGACTCCCTACACTGTAGGTGTATGAGTTGAGACCGGATCGAGGAATGATTCTCTGAAGGAATTTGATTTTCAATTATCGGAAATAATCGACTTCATGTTGATGATAGACACTACCTTGCACTGACGAGTGACCAAACAGCCCAAAATCGGTCTATCGGCCAACAGCATATGCAGGAATAACTTCAGTGAAGAATCCAGGACTGACACCTGTCGGATATAATTCAATGCCCTTCGTGGTATTAGCCAGGGGAGTAGTTGTTTTCTGATAGGTGTCAGTCCATTAATCTACAGTGTGGGAAGTTAAGACTGGCCTGAACGAATTGTTCTCTTAGATGATTTGATTTATAACCAGTCTTCAAGTATGCCCACCGACTATATGTGAAAAATGATTTAATACTAATCTGAAAAACGTTTCCTTGAAAATAAAATTACACATTTTATATAGGGGCCGAAATTTAGAGGTGTGGTGCATTTTCAAACTATCACACGGTGTATAAAAAAGTACAATTTGTATAATTTTTTCGTATTAGAGTTAAGTGAACATTCAATTGTTGCTTCCATCATATTTAGCAAGATAATGTGTACCTAATCATTCATGAGTTCCATTTGTGTACGAAAACTGGTAAAGCATTAGAAACAAATGATACACATTCAGTAGCCTACGACTGCTGGAACAATAAAAATACTCTATTTCCCATTAAAATAATACATTTTAGGAAAGGAGCTTTTAGATGGTATAGGTACAAAATTTTGTGGAAGAAAGTAGCAGTTGATAACTCAAGTGAAAAATATATCTGTTATCCTGAAGTTGAAATTGAAAATTTTAGGTCTATTTATTATTTTTCTATCTCATTTTTTTAATTAATGAAAAGTTTTATTCATGCAGTGAAAGGTTAATATTGAGAAATCCATTGAGTCATTTGCTAGCAAAATCAATTTCTCGTACTGCTACAGATACATAAATGGTATCTGCTTTACTGGTCGGCTAGGTAGTTGGACTATTTTGTCGAATTTGTCAATTTCATTCACTCATCAATTGAATTCACCATTGAAATGGTGGTTAATATTTCAATACATTTTCTAGACTCGACTCTTACTAAAAACAATAATAAACATACTTAATTTTTCACAAACAGTCTTATGTAGACATTGTCATACATAATTCCTCGGCACATCTCTATCAGCATGAAGTAGCAGAATACAAGAGTGTGCTGCTTCACAGACTATCGAAAATTCCACTGTCATAAAGTAATTTTCAGAGAGAATTGAGTTTTATCAAACAAATTGCTGTCAACAATGGTTTCAAGACAGATATTAGTGACTCCATCCTTTCCAAAAAAACTACAAAAACAAGCCATTCATCAGGTCTATGCCACTTCAACAACGAGAAGAAGCGTCATTGGACATTAGTTAACATACCAAAAACATTGCACGTTTTTTTCGAAACAGGAAGACTTGGAAGTGGCTTACAGATCAAATAATAATTAAAGGAAAACTTTATATTTTACAAACGGGAAGAACCTTTCCCAAAAGGTTAAAGAAAACAGGAGCTGACACCGTTTATTTTCGTATACAGATTGAGATTTGTGTTGAAACAAACAACTCGCTCATATTTTGGCTAGATGGAAAATGAAACACGGTCCTCAAGAACACAGGAGTAGTTTCTTGAATGGAAAGACCAATTCCATATTGGCAAACCATCTTTTGCCTAAGGGGATTGAGTTCACCTACAACTATGACATATTATATTTGGAAGACTTGGAAATCAATTGGAATGTTATAATAGCATTTAGAAAATTTATCGAGTGACCAAATAGAATGAAAATTTTCCTCTGTGTCAAATTGATTTCCAATTAAGTAGATAGTTTCTTTTATAATGCTTACATTTATAAATTTTTTTAAGCTTAGGTAAAATTATTAGTCATTAAATAGATAGAACTTCATATGACAAATCACAAATTAGGTATGAACAAGCCTGAGGAAGCTATTGTATAGCGGTTTTGTGAACTGTTTGGTGAAAATCTCACAATAAACTGTTACATGAACGTTTGTTGCAGCCCTGAAGCATTCTTTCACATCGGATATACAGGCTACAAATAAAATATTAAGCAGGAAACCTTTCCCAATTGATCTGAAATCTGTGAAAAAACTCGCATAGGTTTATGAAAGTAGTCCCTATCATGCCTTCTTTTCTGTATTGGTGTTTCATAGCGACCGCAGAATTTTTTTTCAGAAAAAAAACCGTTGAAGTTGAAAAGTATGACGATACTCACTATTGTCATTATCCGTTGCGCTCAGAAATACACGACGGTATAACTGTAACACCCGGAAACCGGAGGCACAAGGTCATCTATGTGTTTCATATGGATCTTAAACTTTATGCCGCTGGAGAGAAGGATCTCCATCCGTCCTTGAAGGTGATGGAACAGTACATGCATGCTATCGGTATAAAATTCGGGATAGACAAATGTGCACTGGTCCATCTTAAACGAGGACGATGCTGGGACCACGGAGAGGATGTGCAGCTCGTAGATGGAAGCATCCTACACCATCCGGATGCCGTTTACTTACCTCGGAGTGGAACAACGCTACTCACAAGAGGTAACAGCATTGAAGAACTGTCTCCGCGGCAAGTATCAGCACAAACTTCGATAGATCTGGTCATTGGAACTGTCGGGGAAGAACAAAGTTGTTGCAACAAATATGCTTGCCGTTCCAATCTTTCTGTACTCGTTTGGAGTAGTGAAATGGACTCAGGAGAAGCTGTATCAACTCGACGTAAATACTTGAAAAATGATGCATCTCCATAGGACTTTGCATCCCAAATCGTCCGTTCCACGGTTGTACTTCCTCCGACAACAAGAAGGCCGTGAACTTCTGAGTTTGGAATGGTACTGGATTGAGCCTGTAAAGTCGTCAGGATATCGGATTCCCTTCTCTGCATGGTCCGCGACCAAGAGAGAGAGCAGGAATTGGAGCATTTCTCTTCAGGGCAACTGTCCGAGAAGCTGATAAACTCTATTTAGTTTTCAACGCTGAACAAGGAGATCACAACTCTGTCACCGAGTTGGAACCTGTTTGGAAGAAGGCAGCACAAGGATACGCCAATGCATGGAGTCTTCTTCAACAACATTGAAGACTTCGGCTTATCAAAGAGCTTGGTCTCCTCCTTTCTCAGGGCGAAAGGGCTTAAGTCGGAAACTGAGGAGTCCATCATGGCCTGCTAGGATGGTTTCTTCAACACCTTAGTGTACCGCAGTCGAGTGATGGGTATAGAGGTTCCTGACACAAGGTACAGGGCCTGCTGCGAGACGTCTGATACTCTTATGCAAATGCTGTCAGCATGTCCAGCATATGCGGTTTTGGCCTATATCCATCAGCATGACGCGTCCTTAAGAGTGCTTCATTACCACCTACGGCACTCTTAAGGTATCTATGTTGCCCTACATTTCTTGGTGGAATGATGCGTCTTCTACTCTCGAATCCCAAAATTATATCGGCTTGCCGTGTTAAGGCAGAAATCTTAGCCGGACGAATGGAGAAGGATGCCATTCTTAGCTTCCTACGCTTGCTCAGGGCACATGATACTCGAACTCAATGAACACTTGCCCCGCGGTGTGGAGAGTGGTCATTGGTTGATAATGCTGGCGCACCCTCCTTAACATATGGGGGCTTCGAGGGATACGGCCTGACTAGCGCAAACTTAGGTTGAAAAAAAATAATAATAGGGATAACTAATTGGTTGACAATGCTGGCGGGCCCTCCCGAATGTATCGGGGCTTCGGGAGATAGGGCTCGACCAGCGTAACCTAAGGGATAATAATAATAGTAATAATAATGATAACCTGTGGTAAATATTAATGAAAAAAGTTATCCTATTTCTAGAGAGATATCTAATTTTGGTGGAGTATGTGCAATAGAAGATGTAACCATTAGATGAGCACGCTTTCGAGTGTGCTGCATAGACTTTACGAGATAATAACTTTAATTTGGTCGATGCGGTTCGCGGACAGGTTGTTCAACCTTTTTCGTGAGATTTGCTCCAGTAGAAAAGAACTAGAGGCCTTTGGGATAACTGAAGAATGACGGGCCCCTTGTATCGTTCACTAGTAAGTTTGTTTTACTGAGAGTGGAATTCACGGTTTCTAACGTACATCCTTAAATCCAATTTTAAAGTATTTTTTGATCAACATATTGAGTAATATCAAAGGGTTCAAATTATTTTGGAAGATCAATTTAACTTATAATATCTTCCGATAAATATGGAAAGAAATAATAAACTGGATAGTATTAAATGAAAATTTTTAAAATGATTTGTAATGTCTTTTATGAAAACATCAAAGAATATGGACTGGAAAATAAAAATGTTAACATTTGTATTGTATTGTATTGTTTATCAATTTTAAAGATTTAAACACACATTTCAAAAAGTAAAAATATAACCTCTGTACACCCGAAGTCTATAAATACATTTGCCCAAATCTTTGAAAAAAAAAGAGATTCAAGAGAGAGGTTGATGAGTATAATTCATCAATGTTTTGTGTGAATTGGTTAGAAAATAAAGATGTTATTTGTGAGAAATCGTGACAGTGGCGCTACCGCTACCCTTTTGAGCATTACTTACCATACTCAACTTAATATTTGAAATAATGGTCAGATATTATGTGGTTATTTAAACGGAAAGTGTTTCAGACGAAAACGATATCAATCTTCATTAAATAAATTCGCAGACAAATTATAATTGGCTGTGATGGCAATACACACCATATGGCCATCATATTTTTGTAATTTTTCAAAAGTATGTGTCTGTATTGATCATAAGATACTCTAGTTACAATTAGTATTGTTCTTTATTTTGTGTTTTCACCGCTGTGGGTTCAGAGGCATTGTATATATTTGGATGGAGCTCTGTTTCAATCAGCGTAGCCACGTAGTGGCAAAAACAACAATGAAAGGTCGTAGTGTGCTTCAGGAATCAATATTGGGGCCTTTCCTTTTTTTGTTACATATTAACGATTTCATCAGTATAGATTTCGTAGAAAAGTTCAGTGTCTATGTAGGTAACACATGCATTTTGGCGGGAAAAAATATAATAATAATAATAAATGTCTTTATTGTTTACAACTAATGAGGTTCAACAGTTAATGAACAGTATGGACAAAAATATGAATAAGTTGTAAACAAAAGGCGAAGTTCAATTTTTATAACGATAAATCGTTATTAATTGCTCTTAACGAAGCTTAACGAAGCCGATTAGTTTGTAAGATGAGTGGTCTTTCAGGCCAGATGCTAAGAGTACGGCTCTGCCGAGCACAAAGTATGTGCTCTGCTGTTTCATTTTCCAAACAGAGGCGACACACACTGTTTTCCGACAGTCTGAGTCTTTGCATATGATGATAAATGACAGTGACCTGTAAGAAGGCCTGTTAGATGTCGTAGTTCGTCCCTACTGTAGTCCAACAACTGTTTGGTATCAAGCTTCGAAGGGTGAATAAACGCCATGGAGCCAATCCTGGAAGATTGTGCCAGAAGTCCATAAATCTCCTTGCCATCCAGGTGTTCAATATTTGTTTGGCAAAGCCTTAAGTGATGCCAATGACAGGTTCTGGTACGATAAAGCTGCTTGCAGCACCCTCCTTTGCAAGGGAGTCAGCAACTTCATTGCCTTTCAGGCCAGTATGGCCAGGAATCCAGACCAGAGACAATCTGTTAGTCTTCCTATCAAGGAGAGTCGTTTTTGACAATTTTCTACCAGTATAGATGTTGCTCGGTAGGAGCCAAGAGCTTCCAACGCCTCTTGACTGTCCGAGAATATTTTTATTTACTTGTGTATGAGATTGGATTCTTCCAATTTCTCCGCACACAATTCAATAGCGTTAGTTTCCGCTTGAAATACAGTCGCATATGTTCCTAGTCAGGTAGATATCTCTGTCCTGGGTCTGCGACTGAAAATACATGCACCAGAACCGGAAGGTAGCATCCTTTTGACAGTATCCTACACTAGTACTTTGCAGGTCTTTTTGGAAATGAATGTGTTGTATTGTATTTTACTGTGTTATAAGTGTAAAATAATGATTTTTGGAAAGTCGTTTCATAAAAAATTTATAAAAAGCACGGAAGATTAGATACTTACAAGTATAATATATTTCTCAGTGTATTTTTTACATAGTCTAAATAAAATAAACCATTAGACATAGCGAACATTCACCTCCATCAATCATGGATCATCCTGTACTTTGCAAATCCATATGAATGAACGAGTGAAGTGGTCTCATGAGGCGGTTCGCGACCGACGCGGATAAGCTATTATCTATCGATGGGAGGGGGTTGTACGCTACCATTCAATCAGCGTCTGGCCCCCAGGGACGGGGAAAATTAAGTAACCTTGGTTGCCCACATGTGATTACGATATCACCCGGTACAAATACCACCTCTCGGGAGTCGGGAGTCGGTGGCTTCTTGATATTCCGGGAAAAATGCTTCAAATTTGGAACCCTTCGAAACATTTGCACTAAAGGATA
>WOGO01006457.1:0-11743 GCA_015342085.1 Leptinotarsa defecta
CCTCTTCAAATCGTATTTTTATAACCGTAAGCAGTACGTTCAACTCAATGGCCTCAAGTCTATCGAATATATAGCCACATCTGGTACAGCACAAGGATCAGATCTAGGACCCCTACTATTCAATATGTTCATCAATGGTATCGCAGCTGAGATTGATGTCAATTTCCTTTTATACGCAGCTGACTTGAAACTCTATTACAATATAACATGTTCTAATGATTGCGCCCTGAATTCAAATTGCGTTGCTACATGGTGTCGAAAGAATAATCTATCTCTCAAAATATCCAAATGTAATGTAATGTCTTACTCACTGAAAACCAACCTGAATTTACACAACTACGTCATAAACAATCAAGTTCTGGATCGTCCTGACACACTCACTGATCTAGGTGTTACTTTTGATTCATCCCTTTCTTTCAATAAACATATTGACACTACTCTAACAGCAGCTTATCGCATGTATGGATTCTTAGTTAGAAATACGAAAGAATTCGAAACAGCTTCAACATTGGAATTACTTTATTTCACTTTTGTTCAATCTAGGCTGGAATATGCATCTGTCGTGTGGAGTCCCTACTATCAGGTTCATATAAATCAACTAAAAGACCTACAGAGGCGCTTCCTACAATATATATCCATAACTCTTCTTGTCATCCAGGTGTTCAGTGTTTGTTTGGCAAAGCTCAAAGCGATGCCAATGACAGGTTCTGCTCCAATGAAGCCACTTGCAGCACCCTCCTTTACAAGAGAGTCAGCAGTCTCATTGCTTTCCAGGCCAATATGGCCAGGAATCCAGACCAGAGACAATCTGCTGAGTCTTTCTATCGAGGAGAGTCTTTTTTGGCAGTTTGCTACTAATTTAGACGTTGCTGGGTAGGAGCCAAGAGCTTCCAAAGCCGCTTGACTGTCCGAGAATATTTTCATTGACTTTGAGTGGGGTTGAATTTATCCAATCTCTCCGCTTGAAATACAGTCGCATAAGTTCCCAGGCAGGTAGATAACCCTGTCCTGGGTCTGCGACTGAAAACACCTGTACCAGAATCGGAAGGTGTTTTGATCCATCTGTGAACCAACATTTCTCAGCTAACTGACAGTTTTTATTTTTTTTATAGATTCACAAATTATATTATGTAAGTACATATTCGTAAATGCCACTGTTACTCTCTATTCTGTAATTGGGTTAATCCTGCAGAAAATTGTATGAAATAAATAAATAAATAAACAAACAAATAAATAAATAAACACACGTCGTTGTCTATGATTGTTCACCTATATTTCCTGGGACAGTTGAATTTCATACGGGTACAGGCGCAAATCACGATGTAAATTTCGCCAAATCGTGATCTATGAAAAGCCGAGTTACTGTGAGTGACGCGAAACCGACTGCATCGGATTATCCTGCACACTCTCACAAACGGCGAATGTTTCGGCAGATCTTGCATTTCTTCATCATGCTGGTCAATCGTTTCTTGAACCAGTGGACTCAAATTCATTCCCTACATTGCGAATAGTCCTCTCGATGGGACGATTATGGAGACCGTAAAATGGACGAAGCGCGCGGTATAATCGTCTATGTTGATTTAGCGAAACATACTGAATATATGAGAACTGATTTGACAAATGTAGCTTCAACAAGCTCAATTTTCAAAGTTAGGAAGTTGGGAGAGCTTATAGTGTCAAGAATTTGAGAAATATAAATTTTTCAATACTTCAACGGCAAGGTAAATTGAAAGGAAATATAATGAAATTTTATACAAGGTGAAGCAAAAGTACATATATCATTAATAATAATGAAATTAAATAATTGAAATGTCTGTCAGCACTTTCTTCAGTTTTTTTTATTAAATTATTTTAAAGTGCTTATGACATGTAAATGTATGACATTCACTGAATTGTAATTCAATTTGAAAGAAACGTAACGATGCAACAACTTCTTTCCGAATACATAAAAAAGTTTTGCTACATTCGAATGATCTTTTTAATTTCTTCTCATCTATGTACAAGGGTAATTGATTATTCAAATGAAGTAAATCTCCCAAAGTTCCTCTCAGATGTTTGCGTTGCAGAAATCCTGAAAAAATCCCAGCCTAATATTTTCTAACGATTTCATCCTGAAAGGAATAACAAGTTGAGTGACTTAAGAGTTCCGAAAGCATTACGAACTCTAACAATAAATTTTCTTCCGAGGGAAATTTCGAGAATGGGTACTAAACAGATTATACATAAAACATCGTTAACTCTGAATACAAGTGTAATTTATTGAGAGCCCACGTGATTTAGGAACAAACTTATTTTCGAAAAGAATGTCCGGAGACAATCTTTTAAGGGAGGATACCGGGAAAATTTATATTGGCAAGTGTTACCTTCATTCGCGAAAGATGAGAACCTAAAGAAAATGGTTTCAAGAAAACAATAGAAAATTCAAAATTACACTGCTTTACAAACGGTGGTATGATTTATCACAAATGAGAAGTTTGATGATTGAAATGATATCATCAAATGAGATTTTTGTTGGAGAAGGGATAAAAAATTTCAGGTCAGTTTTTTCAACGTTTCGGACTATAAAAAATCTACCATCTCATTCCATCTACGATGGAATAATTCCATTAGAAAACAGTATTCATGCAATACATATTGAAATTTGACATCATTTTTCTATCACAATATTTTGAAAGAACAAACTGAAATGGAACTAAACTAATATTACGTTTTCTCTGTTAGAGAAGTTGATGGGATATATTACATACAACGAAGGTACAGAAACAGATGAAAATGGGAAAGTTACAACTAAAACTTGTACAAGGATAATAAATATGCTCATCCACATCATATCCCTGATTATAATTGAGCTTTTTTGTTTATAAGTTTTTGAAACTGTAGATGATAGAAAGACATAAGGTGTGCTGGAGTATAAGGTGTGTTGGAAAATCCTTTGGAGCGCAATGTTGAGGAAACCGATTCAAAAAGTTGAAATAAGTACTACACATTCTATGTTTCTTCTGTCTATATCATTTTTTCTAGTTTTGAAATTTGGATCATTTCATTACCCACTGACCAAGATCATTATAATTTTCGTTTTCATCTTTTTCGTGTTCGGACAACCTGATTCCAGGAAACGTCCTGTTTGTCCTACATAACATTTCGAATAATCTTTGCAATTGATTTTATTAATGCCGTTCGATTGCATATTTATTGATATTTTCTATTTCTGTTATGAAAGTTTTGACATTTATAAACGGAATTTCAGTATGTTCATTATTCAGAACTGATTCAACTAATTTCCTGAAACTTATATGAACAACCAACAATTGATATTTGGTAGATCACATTTCAGTTTTTTCGTTGAATATTGGGGACGAGAAAACCGAAACATTGGCAAGAACTGAATTGTTTATTTACCAAAATGATTACTTTTCCCAATAAAAACAACATTCGAAATATTTGAATATCAAAATATGTGCTAGATTTCATTGTTCTCCCTAAAATGTTGGAAAATCTAGTTGCAGGTTCAGATTAATGTCAAATATACAGGGTAGGCTAATGAACCTCATCAAGTCCCATAATCATGTTATACAGGGAGATTCATAAGTAAGAAGGTTTCTGAAACAGATTTCCAATGATATTCGTATGATAGAACACTAATATGCAGGTCACTTGTGATCTTGTGATATATAGCAGGAAATCCACACATTAGCTTCGATTTTATTTATAGGAAAACTGGCATGAGCTGGTCTAGCTCAGCAGAATATTGCCGAAACACAAATATCACCTCTACCGCATACAGTTTCAGCAGAATTTGATGGACATGACTGCCAGCATCGAATTGGTTTTGTTCATGTACAAGTGAACTAGCAGAAGTGTATGGTTTTTCCAACTATGCACTACTCACAGACGAATCCACATTACATAATAATGACATTGTGAAAAGACACAATTCATTATGACACATAAAAGAGGCAAGTCTATCAAACAATCGATCATCAAAACTCATGGGACATTGATGTTTTTGATGGAATTACTGGAAATCATATAATTGGGTTATATTTTCTCGAAGAAGACATTCTGGATGGAACAACATTTCTGCAGCTTTTGACATATGTATTTTATAAAATCTTCAAACACAGTTCTCTCAATATGGAACAGATGATGTGGTTACAATTGAGAAGATTAATGAAATGAAATTCCATTTTTCCATTTTCCATGTTAGCCTATGAGATCATCACCTCAACTGTTACTAAGGACGATGAGTATTCTTTTTCAAAGACAAAGGAAAAATTGGACCCACACCAATACAAAAAAAAAGAGTGAACCTTCGAATAATATATGGCAACAGTTGTATTGGTTCTTTCACTCATGTAATCGAATATTGAATAAAATCACAGTTCAGTGCTGGTCGTGGAATGGACGGACTTGCTCATAATGTCCGTCCATTAAAAAGATACGCGGATGCCATGTGCTATCGCAGGGCTCTTTTTCTTGTGTGATTGTCCATACTGCAAAGTCTCCAATATGTGAAAATTGTATGTTGATTTCAGAGAAAAATATGAAGTAAGGATCCGCTTCATTCACGCTGGTAGCCCGGCCGGAGTGGTTCAGATAACCACACAAAGGGGTCCATGTATGTGAAAAAATCTGAAGGTCTCCCGAAGAGGAGGCGACTCAAAAAATAGGAAGTGTTTGTATTGGAAAAATATACGAAAAACTCAGTGTGGAAGATTTGCTTCGAATAAATCCGCTGCACCTCCCTCCCACAACGAAGCTCCTATGAACTACGGATAGGAACAGCCCTGGCCGAATGCGCCCGAGTGGAAAGCAACGGTCATTAAAAGAGAGAGTGAGAGAGAGAATAAATTTACTGAACTTCTGTAGTGACTACCATGAATCATGGTTTCTTAATGACTAGAAAGTAAAAGAGCTAAATTTTCAGTAACATAACATTTATATCGTTCATATCCCAGCACAACTTCCATTCCTGTTCTATCCTTCGCAGCGTATTTATAGTTGGAGATATAATGTAATATGTATTCACAGCAATACTTAACAGCAATTTCCAAGTTTGATTTCCCAGAGGATTATTACGAATCAATACAATTTTCTCATCGAAGCGTGTTACAGCTCGATATCTAAATATTGAGAATAGATGTTAATCAGTTGTCGGCGTATCATTAAATTTTCAAGTAATCTAACTTACTGTTTACATTACATTTTCAACCCAATCAATCTAATCGACACTCTAGCTCTAAAGGAATATCCACCGATGTTGTACAAATAGACGAGGAGACGAAGTGTAAATACAAAGAGTGGTCTTTATTGCTTGTTTACTTAGCTTGAGAGATTCGATCATAAATATGTTACAACAAATCATTATTTCAGGGGAAACACAGCATGGATATCGACATTTTTTTCATTTCTGGAAGAAAAGCACGTTTGGAGGATCGTCCAAAATTACTAAAATTTTGCTGTTGATTAAGTTGCAACTGGCTGAATTTTTTTCCCGGAAGGAATTTGTATTGAATTTGTATGTAGTATTTTTTATCCGACGTGAAAGACTATACGAAGTATTCAGTTTTGTGACACTTTGTACATGTCACGACTCTGAAATTAAATACTAAAACTCACTTTCATGCCTTTTCTCGTCTATTTTTCTCTAACGAATAGATCACGTGATATCCGCGACCAACCTCACAACAATCAAGTAACCCGAAAGACGTCCATCTGTATCTCACTCCGATTATAATCATCAATAATTATTGATGATAGCCCAGAATTTCATCTCGGCATCAAGAACCATAAATCAAGTACCATAAAATGAGTTTGGGGCAATCTTGTATGAATATTTACAATTTCTTGACGAATAGATGAATGGAGGTTCGTGTGACATGTTATACCTAGGTTAAACTGCAAGAACATTTGAAGCACGCGTAACAGAACATAGAAACGTTTTTCAAAATGGAAAAAATAATTCAAAGTATGCTTTTTACCTCCGGACATAGACATATGATTGAAATTCAAAAATACTAGCTTGATTAGTTTGACGCTAGCGCAGCAAAAATTAGAAATACTAGGGAATCATTTAAAACCTTCTTAATTCATACAAAGCTCAAAAATGCAATATGTCCCTTAAAATTCATTATTTATACTCTTACTTGGATTTCTTTACCGAAAGTATTGGCGCAGTATCACATGAACATGGTGAAATGTTTAATCAAGATATATTGCAGAAGCAATGCTTGCCGATTTTTGGTACCGATACGTAGATGATATCTTAGTCTTTTTTACTGGTACATATGGTCCAAAGTGAGTGGGTCTATTCGATTCTCCACTGCAACCCGCAAGGGTTTATTGTACTGGTACATGTAGGCAATTAGGCAAGTTCGTTGAATATGTCAAGTCCATCCACCCGTCAATAAAATTCACCACTGAAAGGGAGGACAATAATTCAATAAATTACCTTGACTTAACCATTACCACTGAAATATGTTATATTTGTTTATTGCTTTGATTCTAATACGTTCCATTCAGTTTGGGATAAGTGAGTGAATCGAAATGTATTGCATGTTGTTAATTCAACGAAAGGTAAATTCAATACAGATCTGAACCAAATCAGTTTGGAAAAGGATCAGAATCACTTGAAAATCAACTTTGAATGTATCATATAACGTTAAATTCAGCGTGAACAGTTATTTCGGAAAATTTCATGATATATGCAGGTCCGTATTGAGAAAAAATGTGGTTTAGGATGGCCCACAAAAAACGAAACTTTGAATTTGCAATATGATTACGTTTAATTGAGAAGAATTCACTATAGAATAAAAAATACTCGTGATGTTTTTCAATAATTTTTGAAATAACGTAGCAAAAAAAATAAAATGACAGATTTTTTTTAGATATCTCAATATCCGGCCCTGATATTTACGATTCGTTCGAACCACTAGACAGTGCTTCTATGAATGCAACTTTTTCTCCATTTGACCGACCTTCTGAAATGGTTCAGAAGTTGCCAATATAATTTCATTAAAAAAAGTGGCCACTCTATATAATAGCTGTTCGGGCTCATCATATTCTTCCATCACATACCGAATTTCATTTTATTGAACCTCCTCCTACTGATATAATGCACACATGCCAAGCATTCGAAAGATTTTCACAAATTTCCCGCGAAGAGTATTAATAATTCATTCGATTGAAAAACGCGAAAAAATAACTGTTTCCAGTCCCACCATTAGGGGTACTTAGACGTGTCATTTCACATAAAGAACAGAGAATATTCTACTCTTCTCATCGTTCGCTTCACTCTCTTTCCTGAAACCATCAGAACGAGATGAAATATAGACTTGTTTTTGTGAGTGAATAAATAAATTCCTATGAAAAGTGTCATCTCGAATGGAGATGTTTTATGGATTATGTCGAAAAACTCTTGCAGAAATAAAAGGATTCACTCTCAGGAAATAAAGCCCAACGACGCTTCAATTTCTCCTTTTTATTATATCCATGACTATAGATTGGTCGGCCTGATGATTATGTATAAGGACGACAACATAAAATTGAAATATTTGTGTAATATCATGAAACGAGACTACTTTATTATCTTTTTACCATGCTATTACCAGACATATATTTTATAAGCATATCGTTATATTACTGTGATAAAAATGTAATGAATGTTCTGATGGAAAAGAAGATGATGTACCTTTTTATGTCACTCAGGTTCATACACTTCAGAATATAGTACCCACATTTTTTTAAAAGACGTATTTTATGAATACGTATCCAAGTAGTAAGATTTGTACTAGGCAGTTAACAAAACCACAACACATGTTTCTCAAGCGTTTTCCGCTGTTGCCGAGTAGAGACAACTGGATCCTCCGGGAGGAGGAAAAATTAAGACAGATAGTTGTTGGTTCACAGATGGATCAAAAACACTTTTCGATTATTGTTCAAGTGTTCTCAGTGGCAGACCCAGGACAGAAGCATCAACTTGCTATTGAATTGTGTGCGGAGAAATTGGAAGAATCCAACCTGATACACAAATCAATAAAAATATTTTCGTCAAGCAACATTGAATGCTCTTGGCTCCTCCCTCGATAGGAGGACGTGATAGATTGTCTCTATTCAGGGTTTCTGACCATACCGGCCTGGAAGGCAATTAGGCTGCTGATTCCCTTGCATAAGAGAGTGCTGCAAGCAGCTTCATCGGACCAGACCTTGTCAATGGCATCGCTTTAGGCTCTGCCAAACAAAAATTGAACACCTGGATGGCAAGAAGATGTATGGACTTTCGTCAGAATCTTCCAGAATACAAGCCAAGGTGTTCATTCACCCTTCGAAGCTTGATATCAAAAAGTTTTTGGACTACAGTAGGGATGAACTACGATGCCTGACAGACCTTCTTACGGGTCACTGACATTTGCATCATCATCTGCAGAAACTCGGTCTGTCGGAAGACAGTGTGTGTCACCTATGATTGGGAAATGAAATGATATAGGAGATCACATACTTTGTGCCTGCCCCCTGGGGACCTACTTGTATATGAATTCTCATCAAGTACTGGCCAATTTCATCACATATCTATAAAATGGGTTAATTATCAAATCTTCAACCTGATAGTGAAGTCGAGACAGTTTCAAACTTAGACAGGAATCAAACAAATGGTCCTTCAGGGTCCTCCATTACGATATTGAATAGTTTTTCGCTTCTGGTTCGAATTGGAAACTATATTCGGATGATAACCTCAGATATACGCGATGAAAGAGGCAATTATGTTTTCAAAATATTATTTAACAATAGGCCTTTTCATCATAAGACGAGCGCAAGCGTAGGTGTTATATTGAAATGACGGTAATTCAAAACATTCGTACTGTTTCAATCAACAATGGCTGGGCAAGGAATATTATCTCTACAAACAAATTAATTATTGGAAAAAACCATGGATGGTGTTTCACTTGTTTATATAACGTTATAAAAAATACACACAATTCATTTCTGAATTACGATATAATGTTATTCAATTTGGTACTGAAAAGCCTTAGGGCAAGTGTCTTAAGGCGAAACAGCGATGTATACCAGTGAGGATGACAGTGTTCCATGTAAGCGCACTTTGTTATCATTCATTTAAAGTAGAACTCATGTGAAAGATATCTGATTTTTATTCCACAACGAATGTTTGAATTAGACACTGAGTAGAGAAAATTATCTTCTGTACAATCCAGTGTTCATATAGAAGTATTTGTTCGAAAGAATTTTCTTTCATGTAATTCAATGTTTATATGAAAGTAGCTGTTTCAGGAGGACTTTCTTTCAGTTCGTCTGAAAGTTACTTCTTTGCATGATCTACACATCCATCTATAGAGTTACTTATTTTCAAATTGATTACTTCATTCCTTTTTTTTTGAAAAATTTCCTCACCTTTTTTTTGTATCAAGATGGAGTGGTAGAAAGCCGAAAACTTTATTTCCCAAAAATTAATCACTCCTAAAAATATAACGCCTTCAATTAATTCAAATACTGAATTGAATATGTTTAGTAATTTTTATTAGAGGAAAATATTTAATACAATATTATATACATGAAATTTATGAAATTTACAGTAAAAAATGCAATAAGGAATGAGGTACGTATCAGGGTTTTGTTCAGTTAGACCACTTTCTCCAATGAAATGTAGTGAGCAAATATAAGTATCCTTGGTAACATCATCAATAGATTCAAAGCCTCGGTCATTCCTGCCACATTTTTTACCCATAATTCACATTTTGCATATTTTGCACATGCTTTAATATTTTATTTTGTTGATGATTCAATTATTTTTTCTGCGATATTCAAGACAAGGTTTTGGAAAATTTATAAAATAGTATGTGTTGGTTTTGAATGATTTGTATCGTGTATCATTTTTACATACTCCATAACAACACCGTTTTGTTGTTCCTTTTTCTACAGATAACATAATTATAATGGAGTATAAACATTTTTTTCTGATTATTTCGACTTACTGCTTTTTTTTCACAATTGATAAACTTCAATTTATATTTTAATTTTTAAAACATGAGTTGCAGGCTATCAAACATAGTTCTTTAAAAAAAAAAGTACGAAAAAGATGGCTGATACTGACGCATGCGCGTTCGAAATGCCAAAAGTTCGTAGGCTGACGCACAGATGGCGCTACTAGTATTGTATCCATATTATTTAAGTCAACACTAACCTTCAAAAGGCAGGTCTTTGACGTTCACAGTTGTCGGACTATCACTTTATAGGATGGAACATTTTGAGCGAAGCGCAATTTTTGTTAGTTTGGAAAAAATGGTCAAATTATTAGCACACGAAATCCATGTGTTGACAAAGCATTGCTTTTCGGCGAAGGAAATATTGTTGAAGCCATGGCTTGGCTTGATGAACATTACTCGGCTTTTCACAAGGGAAATTAACCATTGAGAAGTGGTTTGAGAAGTTGAAACGAGGTGAAATGAGCACCGAGGACGATGGACGCCCCAAATAAGAGGCTGTTACCGCCAAAAACATCAAAAGAGTACATGAAATAATTTTGGATGACCCCAAAGAAGCGTTGATCGGGATAGCTGGAGCTCTGAAGATATCAAAAGAACGTCTCGACCATATTGTGCATGAATATTTGGGTATGCAAGAGCTTTGTTGAAAGTGGCTGCCGCACGAGCTCACAATTAACCAAAAACAAAAACGAATTGAAGATTTTGAGCAGTATTCAAAGCTGTTTCATCCCAAAAACTCGAACTTAAGGGTTGATATATGACAATGGATGAAACATGGCTTCATCATTCCACACCAGAATCAAATAGTATCTGAGTGGAATGCACGTGGTTAACCAACTTCACGTGTAAAGACGCAACAGTCGTCTGGCAAGGTTATGGTATCAGTATTTTGGGAGCCGCATGGTATTATATCCATCGACAATCATGAAAAGGGAAAAACCATCAACAGTAACTATAAGATAGCGTTATTGAAGGATTTGAAACGCGAAATCATGGAAAGACGCGCCCATTTGAAGAAAAGAATGTGCTGTTTCATCAAGACAACAGAAATCAATGAGAACAAGGGAGAAATTGCATGACTTGGGCTTCGAGTTGCTCCCTCATATCCGTGGAATTTGCTAGCTTCACCGTTAAGCTGCCAGAATCAAATCAAAACTTTTCATTTTTCAAAAATGTTGATCTTGTTGTAATTTTGGCCTCATCTTGGACTACTTCTCCTCTGTGTGCGTACTTCAGACTCACATAGAACCTAGAAGCGGAAAAGATTTTTTACAAACATTTTTTGAGTGTGGGAACGATAGAAATACGTGTGGTGGGAATTTAATGATCACTTTAGATTTTTGTTCCTCCATTGCAATTTTCCATGTGTTGTTTTTGTGAGAGAGTCCATGGGTTCCGCCGGCTTTACCGTTGAGCTGGCGGAACCAGATCAGTATTCTTCAATCTTTGAAAATTTTGATCTCGCGATAATTTTAGGTGCTGTGGTTCTGGCGTTGAATTTGGTCATAATTACGCCTTGGTCAAAGACGAAAGGACTAGTTTATGTTTGACGAAAATCGTTTCACGAAGTGTTCTGGCGATGTATTGAATCTATTGGAGACTCTAGACGCCCTACGTTTTGTTTTATAAGAGAGGAGACAATGGTAGATCAAGATCTTCAGATGATGTGGTGCTGCAGGTTTTTCCGGGTTTTCCTGCAGCTGAAAGAGCAAATGCGCCACTGAAATCAATGAAGTCGCCTTGGA
>WOGO01006458.1:0-11742 GCA_015342085.1 Leptinotarsa defecta
ACATGAAAATTAATACAAAATTATGATTTTCCACGTCAAAAAAACCCCGGGTACCGAATTTCGTGCAAATAACTTATTTTTTCAAAAAGCGAACAAAAAAATTCAATTTCCACACCCCGTATCTCCGAAACGAAGTATTTTAGGACACAAGTGGATATAGACTTTTTTTCTCAAAATTGTCTCAGAAATACGGCACTTGAATATTTTGACGTACTTATGTTTCACCCTGTATAGAAAAGATACACAAATCTCGTACCTTTTTTCAATGATCCAGGCTATCAAGCAGGCAAGCAGTTGATAGCGGGAAAGACACTAACCGTGATACTTAGAGAAAAAGTTCCAACCAGCATCAAGAAGAGGATTCTCTTGGGAAAAAGATTTATTCTCCACTATCTCAAAATTGAATTACTATGCTGTTCATTGTATATGTCAATAATGTTTGTACGATACCAGCACTTTACAAATTACTCGGGTATGTATAATATTGATGTTGATTCATTCAGATCCATGTAATGGATCTGAATGAAACTTTTACAGACTATTGATGATTTACAAAAAATATTTATATGATGCAATCAAATAGTTAACTACCGGCAGTGGTGCAGCAATTACTCATTTCCTGAGTTGCAACGATGTTTTCTTCATCTATTCTTTCAATGGAAATTCCAACTATCACAAGCTTTATTTTTCAAAATGATTGAAACAGAAACACTCACAAAAAATAATTTATAATACATTTACAAATAAATAGACAAGACACTAATGACTTCACGAATAAGCTAAACGTCTATGCTGTGTGAGATATGTAACAACATCTGGAACTCCATCCTCTCCTGTAGGTACAGCATCACCTGGACCATAGTAATCACGAGAAGGTCGAGACACGAACAAAGGAGATGGAATCATGGATGGGTCAAGAGGTGCCATGATGAGATTCTCCATACTGGGTTCGTAGATTTCACTACTGGCCATTGAGATGAGAACTACCAGTGGGAGAAACACCTGAGAAAGAATGAGATATACAGAACTGCTCCCAAAATTCGTGGAATATCGAAATGATAGTGAGGAAATATCTCCGATATTATGATGTGTGATATTTGTCATCCTTATTGAACAATTATTGAGTTTTAAATTAAAATTAAATTGCGCCCTCTTGGAATGAAACTAGTTTTCGAATCAAATTAGTGTCAAGCATAATATTGCATGTTCCTGTAAATATCAGCGTTATTCAGGAATTTAAAAAAAAAGCACAATTCAACAGTTTTTTTCACTCCTTCCTTACACTTTGGTGATAACGAAACTTCAGGGATGAAAACGAAACCGCAGCTCAATGTGATACTTCAATTTTCTTGATTCACTAAAAGCACAGAACAAGTAGGTTTTGAATGTTTTCTTCTAAGGAAACTGAAATTATATGAAATCCGTGGTGTTGTTTCAGACTCATAAAAAAATATATTACATAAAAATCCACAAACTGTCATTGTTACAGAGCAGATATGTCTCTGTTAGTTAGTCGTCAAGTTTTTGGATTGAGTGAATCCAAAGTAGTTGCTTATTGATTTAAAAATTCATATCATCACACGCGATATAATGTACTCGTTGTTTCAATTTATAACGAATGTTTGAAGTATGAACAGAAGTAGATCCAAAGGATTTTTTCCGAATTCCATATATGTTTTTTTGATGAAAATGAAAACACTTTTCTTTTACCACAAAAAACAATGTCGCTCGAAGCGCATTTCGCTTACCAAGTTTGCTTCATCAGGAGATGACTAAGATACTAGCTCAGTTAGCGGAACACGCGTCAAGTAACAGTATTTCTGTTCTAGTGAGAGGAAAGTATTTTCAGTTGATTAATTTTGCGCCAAAAGTTACGAATTTTTTTTATCAAGTCAGGATGAATTGTATCTAAAAAATACGACTACGATAAAACTACTGATGATTCATGGATAACTAACAGATCAAAATGATAAGTGTGAAATAAATTTTTTTGAAAAAATCAAATACTGTGAAATATTTTTCAGAAGCCAATACTGTACAAATACTGTTTTGTGTTGAATTTTTCCACAGAGATTTCATAATGGCAATGGGTTGTTTAATATCATCCCTGATTTGATGGCCAACGACTTCACCTCTGGCTCACAAGGTCGGAGTCGTTATGAATTAGGTCAGGCAAGTACAAATAATTTTTTTTTCATTAAAACTCTCGTCTGGTAAACAAAAAACTTATATAATTTTTAGTGAGATAATTGTTCAACTATCGGTTACCAGCGACCTGCCACGGCTCTGCACGTGTGCCATGCTGATTCTGATTCCGGTTTACCAACCGGAAACAGTGCCACAGCTGCCAACCCAGTTGAGATATTATTCTTTCTTATTGCACATCTACAATATGAAATGAACGTATAAACAAAATTCCAGCCTCCAAAATTATACCGGTATAGAGAAATAGTGACTCTATTTTATGAACGCCTCTTTTCCATACTCTATTTTATGAACGCCTCTTTTCCATGGCGCCCCAGTTGTGGTATTGAAAAATTCTCTCTTATTACACATAAAACGAACCTACACACAATATTTCGGAAAATATATCGGTAAGGAAAAACAGTGATGATAATTTAACTTAATTTTATAAATGCACCTTCTTACCCGTAGCTTGCGCCACAGTTATAATATTCAAAAATCCTTTCATTCATAACATAAAACGAATCTACATACAAAATTTCAGCCTCCGAAAATATAGCGGACGGAGAAACAGTGATGGAAAGTAAACTTTATCTTATGAACGCGCCTTTCTCCCATCAACTAGCGCTCCAGTTGGAATATTCAAAAATCTTTTTTCATTGCACATCTGCAACATGAAACGAACCTACATATAAAATTTCAGCCTTTGAAAATATAGCGGTACGGACAAACAGTGATGGAAATTTAACTCTATTTTATGAACACGCTTTTCTCCCCGTAGCTAGCGCCACAGTTATAATATTCAAAAATCCTTTCGTCCACAATATAAAACGAATCTACATACAAAATTTCAGACTTCGAAAATATACCGGACGGAGAAGCAGTGACGAAAATTCCACTTCATTTTATGAACGCCCCTTTTTCTCCACAGCTAGCTCCCTAGTCGGGATGTGCAAACATCCTTTCTTATTGCACATCTACGACATATAACTAACCTACATTCAAAATTTCAGACTTCGAAAATATAGCGGACGTAGAAACTGTGATGGAAAGTTAACTTTATCTTCGCGATTCAATTGAAATATTCAAAAATTCTCTCTTATTGCATATCTGCAACATGAAACGAACCTACATATAGAATTTTTAACCTTCGAAAATATAGCGGTACGGAGAAACAGTGATGGAAATTCAACTCCATTTTAGAACGCGCCTTTTTCCCTGCAGCTAGCACCTTAGTTGGAATATTCAAAAATCCTTTCTCATTGCACATCCACAATATAAAACAAACCTACGTACAAAATTTCAGCCTCCGAAAATATAGCGGTACGGAGAAATAGTGACGAAAATTCAACTTCATTTTATGAACTCCCCTTTTTCTCCGCAGCTAGCTTCCTAGTCAGGATGTGCAAAAATAATTTCTTATTGCACCTCTATGATATAAAACTAATCTAAATACAAAATTTCAGCCTCAGAAAACATAGGGGTACGGAGAAACAGTGATGAGAAGATAACTTTATTTTTTGAACACACCTGTTCCTTCGCGGCTGGTGCCCCAGTTGGAATATTTGAAAATCCTTTCTCATTGCACATCTTCAATATAAAAAAAAACTGAATATAAATATTCAGCCTCCAAAAATTTATTGTTATGAACAAACAGTGATGAAAAGCTAACTTCATTTTATGAATGCATCTCCCGCGGCTGGCACCCCAGTTAGAATATTCAAAAATTCTTTCTTATTGCACATTTACAACATAAAACGAAGCTACATACAAAATTTCAAACTCCGAAAATATAACGGTACGGAGAAACAGTGATGAAAATGGAATTTTATTATATACACTCCCTCTTTTTCCCACGGCGTCCTCCCCAGTTGAAATATTAAAAAATGACTGAGTGAGTGTTAAGTGACTTTTGCATTGATAAGTATAGATAGATTATAAGTATGGATTGTTTCTCTAAGTACACCTTAGCTATACTATTGAAAGAGATATAACACAAACTCCTCAAAAAGACATTCACAAAAATGTATAAAACTTAAAAAAAAATAAGTAGGTTCATCACTTCAAATTTTTAAAGAACACGATTGCATCTTGGAAAATAATAGCTATGGTATGCTATATCGATGACAATGTTTTGTCAACTCTCGTAGTGGTGAATACTCAAATACTATTCAACATTCGAAAATATTCGTAAGTAGTAAAACTTCTCCCAGAGTTTTTTTATATAAATAGTTTCTAGACATTCATTCCATCAGTTTTCCAAATTCAAATTGAAACAGTAAATAAATTTTCTCTCTATCAAAAAATCAGTTCTTTTAAATCTATTATATTTTTCACTTCGTATATGAAATATGTTTCAAAAATATCTCGTTATTTACACTTCATCCGATCATTTCCATTATTCGTTATATTTTCCATCTCATGCTGAAAAAAGCCAAAATAATTCCTGTTTTTGTAAAAGTTTTTGAAGACTTACTCAATTCCCATAATTACATCAATTAAAGCTTTTTTCGATTTAACTTCTATATGATATACTGATTCAAAGTATAAAATCGACAATAAGCAATGGTTTATCAATATTTATAACTCACCAAGTATTTCATGATGGCACTCAATCAAGAGCGATTCTCGTAATATCTAAGATTTTATGAATGATGAGGAATTCTAGTCAGTTTATATAGCGTTTTAATTCATCGACCTTGTCCGAAGTCAATTGATTATTTTTTATTCCGAACATAATCATTGACTTACAATATTACCATTTCTGGTCTTCCTCATATCCGGGGGTACTTTCGATTAAGATTTCGCACTATTCAAGACATTTAAGACTATCTATTGATGGTTAAAACATGAATTGTCTTACTAATTTGTTCGATAATTTTTTAATTGCTTCCGGTTGCGAAGAGCTCCTTGACTTAATAGGAAATAATGCAACAATGTTAGTTCTGCTTCAATAGAAGCAAAAGTTTTTGTTTCAAATTTGTTTTTTCTTCGTATCAGCTACAGAATAAACAGGCTGAATTATTGCTCAATTCTAAACAAGCAAATGAAAGAAATGTAACAAAAATATAACGATTGCTCTTGGAAGCAATTCCAAGCAATTGGATCAAACTTATCATGTGTCTTTATTCATTTGATCTTCCTGATTCACATTTTTCAAAAATCCTCAAAAAATCCTAGAAGTATAAAAAAAATTATGAGCCGTCACAGGACGCCTGACAGATATGAAATATCAAAAATGATATTTTGTGACCACTGGGGTGATTGTTGGATACGGAAATATATAAAATTATATAATTAAAATATACATGAAAATAGTTTAATGTGGCTTTAATAGTTGACAACTCATGAATTTTATGTATTTATTGCAATATATCACTGAAGGTTTTAAATTATAAATATAATAATAAATATTTCAATAAAACTTCCACTATCATTAGAAAATTAATAATTCAATTAATATGTTGATGACAATAACAAATAAGAAAAACATTCGTACGCTACTCGCAACTGATTTTTGAATACAATTTTATCAAAGTTTATCAAATTTATTCTTCAAGCAAGTGTTTTAGTGCATTTTTCTTCATAATAATTAATTCAAAAATATGCTATAAAAATTGTGTGAAAATTAATGTTGAACAAATCAAAGTCGTTCAGAATGATTGCAAAGAAAAAAAAATGTTTTCCCAGATGTGGAAGTGAGTAGGATCAAAGAAAAGAAATATTTGTCTATTGAAAAATGACAAAGGACGGTATCTGAATGATGTATCTGTTCTTCACTTATCTACGTAGAGAAAAATCATCAAGATACTCCTTGATCACGAATACGGTCTCTTAAAGAATCTAGAGATTCTTGATACAATAGACTCAATCTTCAACAAGAGCTGTCCAAAATACCGGATGAGAAGAGATCCACAGAGTATAAACTATTGCTACCAGTTTTGTCTTCTTTTCAAAAGGTCTGAGAAGATCAGAACTACTGAATCCAATTATTATATCATTACATCATCGAGATCCCTATACACAATTCATATAGTAACCTCATAACTGAAATATGGCTGCAATTGAGTGATATCAGAGCAATAGAACTGTTTCATAGAATTGAAATTATCATAGATATTGCGAAGAAAAGACTAAGGTAGCTAGGAAATAATGAATCAGATGAAGAAAATCGGGAACCTTTGATTGAATAATCATTGCCATCCACGTCTCTCCTCGAAATGATATCTGTAGAGATTTTCAAAAGTGAAATGGATTGAAATTGCATTCGACACTTGGTCTAAAGAAGTCGTTTTTGAAAGTTCACAATATGTTCCTGTAGTTTGGATAGATACTTCTGAAGACGTTAAGAAGTGTCGTCAACATGAAACAGTGAAATGATTAACAGAGAAAAATAAGTGGTAAATTGGCGCAGTGGTTGTACCCGGATTGAAATCCTGGGGTCTTAATTAACCCAGATATTTTTTTCGCATGCACACTGAACACGCCTGAATAAGCTGTTTCATGGTAAGCAAGACACATGTCAAAGTTTTGTCAACTGTTAAGTGAAACTCCCACGATGAATTGTTATTTGAATATGCTATCAAAGATTTTTTTCAAGAATTGTTTATTGAATTCATTAACGAATATTCCATATAATATTCTAATCACAGTATATCGAATTAAAAACGGCGACATCTGAGATACAAAACTCCAATACCTCATGATCAAAACAAGAGTACTACGGCCTAAAACATGTTGACTTTTTGGTGAAAATCCTTCTACTGCTAGAAGCACACCTATAGTCGTGCTGTTTGAAACATAAATCTGATCATGGATAAAATCCACTGATACTGACGTACAATGAACTCACTCACCTTGGAAGTCTGATGGCCAGGGCCAACTTCCGGTAAAAATAGGCAATTCATCAGTTTGTTATCATATCGAATTCATCGACGTAAAAATCATCAATCCATAGCTAGCGAAGGTTAATTTCGACTCTGAGTAATACTTCCTCAAAAGATTTCACCATCTGAGGAAAGTTTCTGGGTTCCACACAAAAAGGTTAGTTAACATCATAAGAGGCTGCAATATATTTGACATTGCATAGGAGGGAATACTGAGAAGGTCAACAATGCATACTTTCAAGAAATCCGGATGTTTGAAAAATCAGGTAAATCCCACGTGACACTTTTTAAATATGACTAACTCCACCGATAATTGAACGTATGATAAATGGAGCAGAATACTTTCATGTGACCTTTGCGATACGTATTGAACATGGCATTATAGCGAGCCCCGACAGATCGAGAAAAAGCATTGGTTTCTGTATAAATAATAGTTTTAAGTAGGTAATTATCATTGAACGACATACGCAACATAATACGTATTATGAACAGTTATTTTATCATTTGTGCCATTGTGGTCATCAATTATTCCTGTTGAATAATGAAACACAGCATTCAGCCTATTCGCAAAAAGGACAAAAAGAATATGTCAAGTAACTATAGACCGGTCACTTTGCTATCAGTTAAATCAAAAAATAATTGAGAATGTCATGAACCACCATATCCTTAAATATTCGGAAGGCTTCAACATTTTCAGTAATTATCAATATGGCTTTCGGAAACAAAGATCAACAGGCGACTTTCTCTCTTATATCACTCAAATATTGAATAACGCAATCGAGAAACTGCGTCGCTCTTGATATTTCTAAGGCCTTTGACCGTGTGTGGCATGAGGGTTTGCCGGCCAAATTTCTATTCTAGGACTTTTTGGATCATTTTCATGCTCCAGCTTCCTGAAAAAACGTTCCCTGCAAGTGGCCGTCGATGGATATTTCTCGAAAACTTTTACCATCTTTATGCTGGTGTTCCTCAGGCGGCCATATTTTCCCCAACATTCTTTTTATTGTTTATCAACGACTTATTGGAAAAGACCAAGGATCCGGTATAAAGTTCTGCTGACGACAGTACACTTGTCTCGTCATTCCATTTGGATTCGAGGACATCAGCTGCGGATGGACATCTTCACCGGCAGCAGGAGGTGAATATCTTAAATAGGATCTGGAAGTGATTTTGAATTGGATTGAAAGTGACCAAGTTAAATTCAATGTCACGAAAACCTAGGCATTGGTCTTTTCAAAAAGATAAATGTCTTCGAATCGGATATAATAATGTCAGGACAATTTCGCTTTCTGCTTAGATAGGTTTGTTGGAGGTTGCAATTGACACCAATATATCTTGGCACAACCATGTCGCTGATAAGTTTGGAACACTGTTCCAAACTAGAAAACTGTTCAAAGCCCAGTAAATTTTGATGTTCTATAAAGCTCAGATCAGACCTTCTCTGGAGCTCATGTAAGGAGCTCCGCCCCTGAGCATACCCTGAAGTTGCTGGATTCCATCCAGAAAAGAGTCATCCGTCTAACTGGAGACACGAACATCACTTGCAACCTTGATAGTCAGCAACATCAAAGAATTATCTCTCTTTTATAGATACTTTCACGGTAAGTGCTTAGGTGAGTTTGCACATTTGATTCCATCAAGTGCGGTCCATATCAGAAATACGCGACAGACTATGGCTGTTCATCGTTTTGAGCTCCAACTTAGTATACCTCGAACTTCACTGTTGAGAACTCATTCATTTGGAGAACTGCGTTTATGTGGAATAAACTTCCTGAGAACCTTTTCCCGAATGATTTCAATTTTTAGTGTTTCAAATCCAACGTGATTCGCTACTTCTGCACAGGCACCACTCATAGAGCGCCTTGAGGAATTTTTTGTGTTGCTTGTGTTTCGTTCTTGAAGAAAACCGACATTTATATAGTCCAAGCTGAATTCTTTGTTCCTCACATCCTTTTTGTTAGTAGAATCATCATTCCTAACAGATGTACGTATTGATAATTTGACAGTGATGTTCCTGAAGACTAATAGTGAACTGAACTACAAACAATAATTTCTTTTGAATTATTGAATAAATATAGAAACAATGACTTTCACCAACTCATTAATTAAATGGACTAGTCTTATTCATAAAAAAAATGTGATAAAAGGCGGATTCAAATTCGGAACTATTCAGTCAAGAATCGGCCACGCTAACACGATACCAATTTACCGCTACTTGTGATCATTGCATTGATGATATATTGGAAATTGACAAGTAAAAAACAAATATATCTACTACATCAATCTTCAATTGTTAAATATTACCAATTTTTTGCCCCTACATTGCTACTTTTCTAAAAGAATCAATGGATCGGAGGAGTTTTTTCGAAATAAGTATATAAAATTTGATTTTGTAGGTATGGAGAAGATTTGTGGAAAATATTTCAATTGAACCTGTTGTTTCCGTTCTCACTGTGCTTTATTCATTGGTTAAACCTGAACTTTCGCGAAAAAATTATTCTTAGATCTTTACCAAAAAAGTAATAATCATGCATATTGGTACTTTTTTGGCGAGAGCCATTAAGTTCAATGATGATTTTTTTAAAAGTTTCGATATTACAAATTAAGAAATATATTTTAATCTAACACTGAAATAAAACAGTGATAATAATCTCCTTCTGCTGAAGAGAATATTGACTGAAGTAAAGTATATTATATTCTTCATTGAACTATTTTTATAAAGATCTAACAATAAAGTGTTTCCATACATCGGTTTTTCATATTCTTTCATAAATCTCACATTTTCATCACAGTTACAAATATTTTACAGCGCTTTTCTAGATTGTAGAATGTTACGAATTCAAAATAATTCTCATTATTCATCATAAATACTTATTAAGATTCAAAATATTCATCATCTTTCGAAAGTTGAAATACCATTATGGGATAAATTGACAAAATTGAGAAATATTAATGATGACAACTAATGATGATGATATGAATATAATACACGAATGGATATTTCATTATCCTCTGAGTAACATGGAAATTTCATGATATGGTACCCATATCGCAAGTTTACCAAATTGATATGTGTCATCGGCGTGAACTATTATTGCAATAAAAACTGAAACCTAACCTTGTTCATAGAATCAAGGTCATTGTCAATAAGTTCATCAAACTTTCCTACTTCACACATAAAAAATGCAAACCTTTCATTGCTGAAAAATTACGCGGTTTTATGTATTTTGCTTTCCAAGGAGCAGGCAATATCAGATGGACATATACACCTCATGGGATTGAAAAAAAAACTAATGACCGGCCTGGTATAATTATCAAATTAATTTTTCTGATGCGAAGGCAATGCATAGAATACGAAATTTGTACTTGTTGCTATTCAGAATAATGGTGGTGTAGTGACATAGACGAATACATTCAAATTTTCAAGTGAGAACCTAGAAATATTTTTGAACATGCCAAAGAAAATATTGGCAATGTCTGATGGTTGTCATTAATTTGGTCGTTTTCTGAAACGACATATATATTAATAACATGAATACGATGAGCTATTGAAGGAGGTGTTAAATTATTTTCTATTTACTTGGATCACTCATGTAGATAATATATTTGACACTTCATGTGGACTGATAAGTACGAATAATGAGGTCAACTATGAAACCATAAACAATCAGGAGCTGCCAGTAATGAATGTATCAGTTATAAGGAGGGGCGGTATGTTACCGTTACAGAATTTGATATTCAGAGGAAGAATATCTGTATTCCCACATAGTGTCCACAATTGACAGGAATAAAAACATTTTCAGGCATGAGGAAAAAAATATATGATATTGAAAAGAATGTTATCGAAGGCATAGCCTAGATTCTCACATCAAGTTTCGTAACATACCACTTTGAACAAATAGTCACAATATTTTTTTAATAACCCAAAACATCAGGTTTCCAATTCAAAAACTGACTCAAAAGAATCTTTAAACCCCTATTTTCCACCTTTGGGGGTGGAAAGTCCTGATGCCCTTTTTTGATGGTTATTTACGCTATACAAAAAACCTACCTGCATTTTTCAAGATTCTAGATTCAGTAGTTTCGGCTGTACATTGGTATAAAAGCGGGCAACAGGTAGTAATTCATATTTTTTTCTTCAAATTTAGTTACTAAAATGATATGCCAACTGCTTTAAGTAATGAATAGCTTCGAGCATCGTATTTTGTTACCTAAAAAGAAATTCTTGAAACTAACACAACCGTCAACGTCGTCTGCCCTCATGCGTCTGCCCACGTTCGGGTCGCGTTCTCGGCGATGGCGCTTCATTGATTAGACCGCCCCTCTACCCCCGCGCATTGTCCACCGTCGTATTATAGTAGACGCGACGCGTAATGGCTTACTGAGCTGCGTCAAGTTGATCTTATTGTGATAACGTTTGAACGATTCGTCCAAATTACTTAGAGTGTGAGACAAAGTTTATTCATAATAAATATTCAAAACGGCAATTGTATCAATTTTTATAAGAGCTCGACAGATATTCTAAAATGTGCATTGTGAAAAAAGTATCCTATTTAATTGTATCCATGGCTCAGTATTTTGAATATAGTAGCTACCACAAAAGAGGTAGATATATGCTATCACATTAACAAAAAATGAAAAATTAAAATTAAAAGAGATTCCAAACTAACGA
>WOGO01006459.1:0-11742 GCA_015342085.1 Leptinotarsa defecta
ATCAGGACAGAATCTGTCAATAGCGATAGTTTCTCGCAGATTGTTGCATTAAATATCAATTTCTTTGGCACCAGGTACTGAACTGAACAGTAATGTATTCAGATTTGCTGATGTGTTTCTCTGCATTATTGCCTGCTATAATTATCGTTGTATCATCAGCAAACATTGTGATGTAGGAGGCGGTAACGCTTAACCGGATTTGGGATGCCATAATAAAATATGCTACAGTGACAACAGCGCAATGCAATGTTACGTCATTATTAGGTAATAACACTTCGGCCAATAGCAACGCTTCAACAAGAGAGGTAGACTACCTGAGTCAACATAAATATAACCTATAAACAAGGTATACCTAATATCTTCTTAAATGAGCATACCTACCTATTCACCATTCTGAGAATATTTCAAATGAAAATGTTGTGACAAGGATAATTATTGTATATAGATGAATAAAAATAAGTTTCAACGAGAGGTCTGCTAGAGGCAGACCTCTCTAGATTACAAAACGACTCAAAGATTCACAAAATCTGTGATGCGTTTTGAATACAAGAATAGGGTCGATCTGGTAAAGTATTATAAGCCCGTTTAACCAGTTGTGGCAAATCATAAAATAAAATCCGACACTTTCCTTGATTATTAGTTCAGGTTAGGTTCGAGGTAAGGGAGTCTATCCGATCTTGTACTGCAACCTCATGGGTGTATTGTGGCTCAATGATATTATTCTTATAGAAAGTAAATTTTAGCGAGCAGAGTCAACTGTGTGGATGCTAATTCCCGTATTTCTCTACTGTGGTCTGCGGGTTTTATGCATGACATTTCGTCTAGTACTGCGGTGAACATCATCAAAGGCGATGTGGTAAAGGTCGCTCGAGGTGTTGCTCCCATTCCTCTAATCGTAGTATTTACGATCCTGGTATTTGACTCTGGTTTTATATTGATATCAGTGAGCGAGGCTTGGTTTCTCTTAATTGGATTACCAGACCTTGTTTGTGTATCTATCTTCAAAGACATGTAGCCAGATTGTATTAATGTCCATCGCTTCTTCTTTCCTATTGAAATTTTCCTGTGTCTTTGAATTTCTATTCCTCTCTATATACTCTTGGACAGTAATTTTGAGTTTTATCAATTATTACTGTATCTTCGAATGAGATGATTTGAGTGCCTTCTTTGTTGAGAGTACGCTCGGCTACAGCTGATTTGCCGGTTTATCTGGGTCGATAATTTCTCTTATGTTAAGAGAGATGAGTGCCTATACTTCTTTTCCCTGTGGACCGATTTGCAGCTACAAGGAATCTGGTATATCTAAGATATTGCTGAAGTTTCTCTGGGGTCTTCAGCTGACCTTATACTTCGTCTGATAGTTTTTATTGGCCTAAATATTGGTTTCACGTCTTGTTTCTCTGAAATCAATAATAATAATAATAAACGACTTTATTGCTTCCATAAAATGAAAATAATACATATATAATGTGAATTTGGCCCAAAGCCAAAGACGAAGTTCAGTTTATAAAATCAGTTCATAAACTGTTCTTCCACTTCACCTTAAGTATATCGCTAGGTGTGTTGAGTCAACAATATAAAAGAATGAAAGTTGAACAAATTACAGCTATTTCATGTCTTTGCCTTTATCTTGACCTATTGGAGATTACCTACCTAATCTTTCATGCATATTTACCCAAAGCTGCCAATGTTAGGCCTCTATCGAGGCTCGTAGAGAGAAAAATCCCCCTCGGAGACTATGCTTGCCATGGTGCCCGGTAGCGCGCACCGCTAAGGTCCGCGAGTCGTCAGTACGCTATTGTTTATGTACCCAAACGTTGTTGTAACATTCGAAGACTTGTGAAATTCTACTAAATGGTTTATTAAAGAAGTTGAGAAAAGAATCACCTGTCATGGTGAATCAGAATTCAAAGGTAAGAAATTGATGTATGAGTTTAGCTTTGTTTTAGGTTAGATTGCGGGTCGCCAGCCACTGAAGCGGATATCACGGCTCGCGAGGCGTAAGCCGTCTGTTGAAACTCCGTCAAGCAGCCCTTCGGCTCGATGAGTGTCTCCGCAGCACCCAGACGCGGAGTATTTCAGCAGGCTTTAGTGCCACTGAAAGATCATTTCATTTCTCGTAAGCGTGCGGCAGACTTGTTAGACCCTGAAACGGAATCTTCATAGGAAGATAAAATCTAGATGAGTCCGTTGAGGGTGCCGCTGGTAAGAGAAAGGGCTCAGTGCTGAGAAAACCAGCCAAGAGATCGAGAATTGGAAGGTTAGAAGATAGAGTGGAGAACATGTTCCACATCTTGTTGGACAAGATTGAAAACAGGAACGCTAAAGACGAATGGAGTAATGACAAGTCGGTTGGTTCGGATGATGGAAGTTCACTGGAGGATGAGCTTGACGGCAATCAGAACATTGATCCGAACGCCGGTCCTACAGCATGGAAAGCACCGGATCTGATGCTCACTCAAGAAAAGCAACCGGTTAGCTTAGAAGCTCTAGCTCTAGTTCCGCAGGTTGAGGAAAGTGCTCCGGCGATTCCGCCTCCTGCTCCAGAGATCAAGGCGCAAGGCCTAGAATGCCATAAGCTGGGTACCTCAAAATGGAACAGGATTAGGTATGAGGATGTTCAGGCTTCGCCGATATTTGACGCTCTTGAAGTGAATAGCCAGTTGGAAAACCTGGCACCTAAGTCCTTTGCCAGTTGGATGTTAGAGGAAACGGCAGGAATGATCACGCACGGCCTGCTGAAACAGCGGCAAAAGTTCTCTGAGGGAATGCAGAAAATATCGGAGAAGTACCCTGCAGTTTTGAATGAGATCAGAGACAACTTTCTGGGTGACTCAGCTTTTAGGAAAATTTCAGATGACCTACTGCACTACACATGTGCTAGGCGAGTAGAACTTTCAAACCCAAGGATCACCTTCTAGCGACGAAGCTGGCGGAGATTCCTCCTTCTTCTCACCTATTCGATGAGGATGCTTTATCAAAGCTCTTTGACCAGAGTGGTGGTTTCCAGAAAGTCTTTCACCAACGTCCTCAGAATTTCGTGTCGAAAACTGCAAAAGAGGAAAGCTATCGCAGCTCCAAGCCCCAGCCAAATCGCGTCCCAAATAACTCAGATCAGTCCAAGGAGCAGAAGAGCAGCTTAGGTGTTCCCCCCTCCTCCACTGATTTCAGAGGTTCTGCACCATTTGAACTCAGCTAAAAGAGTATTCGTGATTGTAGCGCCTCGGTGGGAAAGAACCTTCTGGCGAAGCGAATTGAAGAGCAAGAGCTTGGCAGCCCCCTTCGAGCTACGGAATCTGGAGCATTCGCTGGTAGACCTGGCGACGGGGAGACCCCCACGGCATGTGAAAAACCTGTGTTTGGAGGTTTGGCGGATACGGGATGAGCCGATCTAGTGGCTGGCCTAAGTAGCTCGGATTTAGACTTAGTGTCATCGGCGTGAAAGAGCTCTACATGGAAGACTTACGGTATTTGGCAAGATGCAAAGAACTTCTTCAAGTACTACTGTAAGCAGGTGCAGATGCCTAAGCCATAGCTTCAGAATCAAAGAGTATCAAGTGTTTTTGAATCAGTCAATTGAATTATTTATGTTAGTCAGGTAAACTTTCTATAAGTTTAATCATCTGCTCATACTTTATCTTTGTCTCCTTTGCCCAATTTATGTTTATTGTCTATATGATGCTGTATTTGATAAATAAGCAGTTGAAAATAGTTGTTTTCTGGTTTATTGCTAAGTAGTTAGAATTAGAGGTGATTCTTTTCAGTGTCACAGTAGGCTGATTGCCGGCAGGAACTGAACATCTCTCCGATAGGTCAGGCCAAAGGCACAGACATGAAATATAAAACGTTTCCTACCCCGAAGGGAGGTGAACGGTTATTTCAGGTCTTGCCTGAGCAAGTCCTTGCCGGCGTATATCGGAGTAGGTACTGACGATTCGCGGACCTTAGCGGTGTGCGCTACCCGGCCCATGGCAACCTAGTCTCAGAGGGGGGATTTTCCCCTCTACGAGCCTCGATAGAGGCCTAAAATTGGCAGCTTTGGGTAAATATGCATGAAAGATACGGTAGGTAATCTCCGATAGGTCAAGCCTTTGGCAAGACGTAATATAACCGTTTTCCTCCCTTCGGGGTAGGAAACGTTTTATATTTCAAGTCCAATTTCTATCGTACGTATATCAGGATTGCATTGAAAATAAGTGATTTTTATGGGCCTTCTTGAATCTTTGCAAACTGTATTTTCGAACATAGTAGGGACCTGATTGTATATTCAATATATTTGATAAGTATAAGTACGCCTGAATATTTCTAATTTGAACATTGGCCGTGAAAGGGTTCCTTCATGATGGATATTTGGATTATGTATGTCGGATCGATAGGTGATTTTTCTGTGCAAATATGAGGGTGTGTTATCAAAAATAATTCTTGGAAAAAGAACAGCAGTATGTAATCTCCTTCTATTGCTCATATTTAGCCAACCGTTATCTTTCAATTTGTGTGAAATATGTTCTCTTCTGCAGATACCAAATATCAATCGTAAGCATGAGTTTTGTACTATTTGTATTTTTATTCAATATTGACTGGACAGGAATGGACCATAGAGTACATCTGCATAATCAAATATATAAAATATCAATGACTCATACAAATTTGATTGTATTTGAATAGGGAGGAAATATTTAAAAATCTGACTGTTTCAAAATCTGTTTTTCTGTTAACCAGTTGTCGCACTCCTACAAACGACAACCCTCAGAAGCCGAGACTTGTGCGAGCTAAGGATTAACGAGGTCTCACCTTTCAACGTGTGATTCCTAACACGGGTTGGATGACAGCGAGTGAAAGTCGATAGTTCAGACTAGGGATTGAACCACCCACCAGCACGGCAGGCAACTTGAGTGAATGAACAAAGTACCCACGTCGAACCGCCTGGCTACCGGCCATAAATAGTTTTAAGAGTGAAGTATACACGTTGAATGAGCTGATTCATGTATTTTTAAAGTTTTAAATTGGAGTCCAATATTATACCTGAACTTATGGCTTCACTTACGTTTTGAAGTACTTCATTTTTTGTTACAATATATACACTATTAGAAATCCCATCTCGTTTGTTTTTGTTGCAAAAAAATAACATTAGATTTGATGCAATTAATAGCAATCTCAGTCTAGTCTGTTATATTTTTAACTTTTTCTACATTTTGCGTTCTACTTCCTGGATCGTATTACTCACTTAAATTCTTGCTTGCTATACCCATTCCTTTTGAAATAGTTTTTTAGGCGATTGAGCTCCTCAGGAAGACCCTCAGATTCACATACATGTACTCTCTCAATAAACGTTTTAATAAACCCTTTCCCTTGTTGTGGCTTCGAAGAGAGGTGTCCTGATACACGATGGTTCTCATGAAGGACACGATACTACTAATAAGCGAAGTATTCTCAGCAAATATAACCGCCCTCTTCCCCCACTGAACGATTTTTTATCATACATAAACTATCTCGGCCCAAAAATTCAACTCTTGATAAAATGATAAACTCAAAGGAAACGAGCCTTTCTAGATGTTCTTGTGAAGGAATATGCAGATGGTACATTGGGCCACAGAGTATACAGGAAACCAATACACACAAATAGGTACTTGAACAAAAAACTTCACAGCCACAACAAAATAGAGGGGTGATTGAAACTTTGGCTAAGAGAGCACGACGTATATCTGTGATACTCAGATTATTCCTGAGTAACTCAATCACCTAAAAAATGCATTCAAAGGGATTGGGTACAGTGAAGGAGAAAGCTTTTTTTATCATATGTTAAAAATATTACAGATCAGATTGGGAGAACCTCAGAGACACAAGATTTAAAACCAATATTTAGGCCAACAAAAACAATCAAACAAAGTGTAGGGGCAGTTAAGGACCCCGGAGAACATTTAGCTACACCTGGGGTATTCCAGATTCCTTGTAGCTGCAGGTCTACATTGTAATCACAAAAAGAAGTGTATGTTTCCTTCTCTTTGAGCACAAGAGGAATTATCGAGTCAGACAAATCGACAAATCAGCTGTAGCCGATAATGCTCTCAATATATAGGAGTAATGGAAATTCGAAAACACGATAATTTCAATAGAGAAGAAGAGGGAATGAACATTATCAAAATCTGGCTACCTGTCCAAAGGTACACAAACAAGGTCAAGTGATCCTATTAAGTGAAACCAATCAATGCACACTAATAATAATATGAAACCAGAGTCGAATACCAGCATCGAAGTAACTGTATTTGGAACAACGGACACGAGCACCAACTCAGGCACTGCGACTTTTACATCGCCTCTGATAATATCTACCGCAGTACTAGACGAAACGTCAGGTATAAAAACCTGCAAACCACGGCCAAAAATCCCGGAAAATATCTTTCATGAATTGCAATTCGAAGTGTTCTAAACTGTCTTGTGCAATTATTCATTTCATTCAATTATATTTTGTATATCGAACCGACAATCATCTCAAATATTAGTTAAATAAAACTTTTCTAAAAAAATATATATTTCAGACATAGTTACATCCTTTGTTGAAATCCATAGATCCCGTTACCTTTCAGTAGTGAGAAAATTGAATCACCCTAATTTTTTCATCATTCAGATTTGAAATATCAGGAAATTTTTCAACCCCTAGTAACGATTTAAAAAACTACTCGATTAGCTCTCTCAAAACCCTTAACGACAAAATAAACGATTTTCTATACCTTTCAAAACGTTTTTCAAATAACAAACGACACCACGTACACAGGGATCTTATATCTGACCCAACGATTTTTAGGGGTGGTTGATGTGATTGACATGTTCTTTCCGTGAAATGGTTCCTGGAGAGGTCCATACATATTGAAACTTCATCGGTCTCTGAAAGGGTGTTTGAAAGGAGAATAAATTTTGAATTGATGTGCCCTCATTGAGGAGGTCAGAGAAACCTTTTAGGTTATGATAATCAATGCGTTCATGAAAATAGGGACAAAGAATATTTGGAGAATATCAGAACTGGCTTGATATAATATTAAAATTTTTGATCATAGCCAGTGAACATTGTATTCGTAAGATGATAGTCATATGATAGTTTTCGTGGGACATTTGAAAATAGATCTAAATAGTTCCAATCAGAATGGTCTACGAATTCGGTTGGATGGGCAAACTAGTAGTATTTTCAATGGCCTTCTCGTTGCCGAAAACTAAAAAAATTAAAAGTCGCATTCCCAAAATATTTTATGAAATGAATTTATTTTAAAGGAACACCATATATTTTATCATGCATTTTGATTTGTTAAAACATTCTCAACAACGAAGCTCATATAACCTTTCTCCCTAAAGTTAAAAATGAGCCAATTATGCAGAAATATTAATTTATTTCACTATTACAAATAATGTCTTCGTTTTGGCAAATTAAACCTCATGTTTGTCCCAATAGCCATGACAAATTTTTTTTACCCACAGCAAAAAGAAAAAATTGAGCTGGGATCTGAAGTCATGAAACCCTTGACCATCATGTCGTACCACTCACTTGACACCACTAAGTGTTTGGTATCAATTTACAAAACGATAATTTCCATAAAGCTATATTTATTTCGTGAATCAAAATATGTCTACTATAATGATAACATTGAAGCCGTTCTTGTGCAGAACAGAAAATACTGCTGTTGAAAAAAGTGTATTTCATTCGATGAAACAGAATTATTATGGGTAATCAAGTTGCCGTGAAACTCTGTTGAAATACTATTTGTCAAATATTCTCCAGTATATCATGACAATGTCATAAATCATTGTGACTCTCAAATACTGTTCGTTTATTTTTCGAAATGCCGTTTTCCCATCAAGAAAAATGGGATATGTTAGAATGCTACTTATTTCGCCAGAAAAAGAGCGTAAGAGCACTCCAACACTACAGCAATTCGTTCCTCGATCATGAATTACCTAATCGGCTTTTTTGCTGTGCTTCATCGTCGATTCAGGAACAAAGAAATAGTTTTTAAGAAGAGGAGAATTGAAAAACGTTTTGTAATATCTGAACATACAGACGTTTTAGCCTATTTTGAAGTAAATCCAAATAATTCCACCAGAGATTCATCTAGAGAAATAGCTCTCTATTATTCAACGAATTCTGAAGAAATATAAGATTTCTCTTTGCAAGTTAAGATCAGTGCAAACACTAGAATCTGGTGACCCTGATAGGCGATTGGAGTTTTATCTGTGGTTTATGAATAAATGCAGATAAGATCCAGACTTCTATAGAAATATTATATGGAGCGATGAGGCTGATTTTTCTAGTTGTAGGATGTACAATAGAAAGAATTTTCAATATTGGAGCAGACATAATCACTTAGAGACAGAATTATCGATCCATTTTTATGCCACGGTTCTTTGAATGGACCCCATTACATTAATTGATAAATAAGAGTGTTGGAATACTTTTTCGAAGATCTTGATCTGCTGGTTCGTCAGATGATCTATTTTGAGCAGAATGGAGCATCACATAATTTTAGTGGCATAAAAAAATGTTGCGAGAATGTTTTGGAAAAAAAAAGATTGATACAATTGGTCCCGTTAAGTGGCTTCCTGGTTCATCAGACATGACACCTATAGATTTTTATTTTTGGGGATTTTTGAAAAAAGAGGTGCACAAAATGAAACATAATAATGTAGATGAACTGAAAAATTATATTGAAACTATAATTATTAGAATTGATGGCCGAATTGTGTTGAAAGTAACAAGAGAAGGGTCCAAATATGTGTTCAACAAGAAAGCGGTATTCTTGAATATTTAGGTACTCCATTTGTAATAGCATACTCGTGCTATTCGCTAAAATGAAGAAAATGTTTGTACTAGTGAAAAAAATCAATATTTTCACATGAGTCGCTCATTTTCAATTTCACGAAGAAATGTAATATGAGTTTTTTTTTGTCGAGAATGTAATTACGATGACATGCTTGATAATATAGCTTTCAAAGCATATATTTCAAGATATTAATATAGCACTGTTCATAATATAATTTTGGATCTCCAAAATTATCACATATGAGTTTCAAAAATATAAATATAATTCACGTTAGTTTAGTTTGAATAACGTGCAGAATTAGGTCTTATCGCCTTTAAAAAAACCTCATCATCATGCTGTTCATCAATTTTGAAAATGCAAATCAGAATTTTCGTTCACGATACAAAAAATAATCACTATTATTTGAAACGGAATTCTTTCAAGGCTTTCGTCTACATATATTTTGAGATTTAGAAGAGAAATGAAATATTTCAAAAAAATTTTGTAATTCTCCTATGCTACATAAATAATCTAGAGCAGTGGTTCCCAAACTATGGGTCACGGGAACAATATGGATGGGTCGCGGGAACAATATGGATGGGTCGCGGAAACAGATTGAAAACACTTAATACTTTTGAATTATTTTTCCCATTTTGGATATAGGCTACGGAATAGTATCCATTTCTTTCTTACATAGCCTCCAAAGAGCTGATTGAGTTTTCAACCACATATTTGTGTGAGAGGGCATTCTTCACTTTGGTATAATCAAAAAATTAATGAAGAAATAGGCTCTGTGTAGAAAATGACCTGGGTTTGAAGCTTTGAACTTTCAATCCAGTTATAGAATCTCTTGTAAATCGTTAGCACCAGCTCCACAAGTCACAATAATTACATAAGTCTCATTTCCTAATTTTTTTCATTTATTCGTTTTTAGAATTCTGAATTGAAAGTCTTTTTTCGTACTACATTTTATCTTCAATTATATCATCTTTACCAATTTTTTTCAGAGGTGTATTCCTCATTAATTTTTTACGATGATTATAATGAAAATATTATCAGTAATAATAATAATATTTAACATCATTTAATATGTGGGTCGCGAAAAAAAAATCCACAATGAAGTTGGGTCTACCGACGAAAAACTTTTGGAATCGCTGATCTAGATCTATTTTTCACTATGGCGGCTCAATTGTTATGAAATACTTTCAGTATTTAGGTGTTCAGAAACATGTTTATTGAAAGAGAAATTCAATGATAAATGATTTGTAAGGGCCTCTGTCAACCCTTCAATTTGCATCCCATCGATTCACCCATAATAACAACGTTTTGAGTAAACAAGATTATATACGATGTTGATATTTGAGAATCAATGAATTTTTCAAAATAGAAATATGCAAAACAATAAAAATTCATGAAAACTTTGTTAAGTGTTTACCTGTATTCGTCACTTTGCATAAAAAGAACAATCAACCATCAAACAAGAAGCGATTCAACGAAACAAACGAGGTGTCGAAGATCTGTGAAAGAATTTCCATTTTGATATTTCGTTATGACATATTGAACTGACTATGCTTTTTCAGCATTTTTGTCAGTCTAGACTCATTTGTCATAAGTGATATCACGACTGGCAATCCTTTTAATCTTCATGTGGTGAAAGTGAATATGAGGGTCTTTTAGAATAGAAATATTTAGTCTGAATCAGATATTTCATTGTGAATGAATTCATACATTTCAGTGGAAAATATTCTTTTTGTCGGATTAACTCGTGAAAGAAAATACTACAATTTCGTAAAAGGATCACTCATATTGACTTGACGATTTCAGATGAAAATAATAAAGAACTCTAACAGTTGATTGACGTATTTGTAATTTTTATGGTGCTATAAATGAAGAATATTGCTGTGAAATGGATTTTTAAGTGGGAATTTTGTGAACAGAGCAAATATTCATTCGTAAATATATTTTATTTCTAAATATTCATAACATTTATGGAAATTTGAATTGGAGGGTGGATATTTTCAATGGAAGTTAGGTTTCTGGAAAAAAACTTTTTTGCTTTCTACTTCTTCATCATTTGACAAAAAATTTGGAAACTTTCAGATACAGGAAGAAATAAAATAACTACAATGAACACCCTCATGGAAGATGTGTAGAGCATGCATAGGGGTATTTTTCACATGCAAACTGAAAAAACCATTCCAAAACAATTACTTTCACATCTGCATTGAGTTTCATGAAAAAAAAACCTTTCGAAAAAACTACTTTCATATGAACACTAGATAGATATTATTCTCACAAACGTTTCACAACCTAAAATATGAGAGAGGGTTGATATAAAATTTCACTTACATGAAACTCTATCATTCTTAATGTTGTACTTCGTTGTTTCGAGGCGAGACAATCATCATCTCATCAGCACCGTTTTGGAAAAGTCCATAAGGATTTTTGTTTGAATTGAAAAAAAAAATCTGTTTTTTCGTTAACCAGCTGTCGCACTTCTACGAACGACAACCCCCAGAAGTCGAAATATGTGCGAGCTGAGGATTGACGAGTTTATTGTATAAGTTTGAAAATGTCCATATACGACGAAACTGCAGTAATGTTAGTTTAAAATAAAAGTGGTAAAAAACATAGAAAGTCTCATTTCTCTGTTCTTGAATAACGAGGTCTCACCTTTTAACGTGTGATTCCTAAAAAATATAACAATCATTAATAAACAATCTATAGATACCTACCCAAGCAAAATTTCAGTTGGATGTTTCCAAAATGAAATTCCGAGAATACCTATAAGAATTTTATTCAACACAGCTGAAACTTTGGGTTATGAGATATATTTTCTGATACAAAGTAATATTTAGTCAACAATATAATAATAATAATAATAATAATAATAATGATAATACTAATAATGATAATAATAATACGTCTTTATTATTTTCCTCATACAGTATATACC
>WOGO01006460.1:0-11742 GCA_015342085.1 Leptinotarsa defecta
CCTGATATACTGAAAATGTCAAAAGTTTTGCCAATATACAAAAATAAGGGCTCTCGATCTGACTGTGCATCTTACAGGCCTATATCGCTACTTAGTCTGTTTTCTAAGATTATTGAATACTGGTTCTATCAACCAGTATTTCATGACGATGTTATGTTTTCTTGTCTAATGTGATTGTGAAGGAAAGACTCATCAAATGTTTGATTGATTGATTGATTACAAAATGCAAATGTCATCAAATTTCTCAAGGGTTCACAAAAAACGCAATATAAATGAAAGCTATCAGATTGCAAAAATTCCACATTGATTTTAATCTTTATCTACAAAAAAAATCTTATTCGCATGTGTAAAAGGAATCAACATAATTTCATTAGAGGTATCCAATTTGGGACATATTTTGGTAACGTCAAACCCATTTTTGTAAACCTTATAGAATATATTCCTTTCAGCCTTGACGCGAACTCTTACTTTGCACATGCTGCCATTTCAGAATAAAATATTCTTGAAATATTTCAAGACCTATACATTTATAAAAAAATAATCTAAATTTAGGAGATTATGTTGGGGTTTCTTTCAAACAACTGTGATATTCGTATTTGACTACTGTGTTCAATAAAAACAGATATAGATAATCAACACAGAACCAAAAATGAAACCTTGTGGAACACTATCATTTATTTCTGAGAAATTCGAACAATTTTGTTACATAGAAACAGCCCGAAACAACTCAAATGAGTTGGATCTATCAATAACTGGTGTTCAAATCGTTGAAAGCTTTGGTGTAATCAAACATAACCAAAATAATTGTCAATGTCTGTATTTCTCAGGAGCTCTAATCACACGACCTGATGAAGTTGTCTGTATTCTATTCAAAATTAATCACTCAGAGCCTTAAGCTGAAGAATTGAAGTTTTCTGCATCATTAGGAGATAGGGCACTATCGTTACTACTGGAAATAATACTTTGGACCGAATTTCCAACCCTTTTCTCATTATAACTAGTTTCACTATTCTCGTTCTCATCTTCATTTCCACTGTCTAACTCTAACATTTGTAAAATTTCATTCTTTCTCCTTCTCTTTCAACAAATTTGGTGTACATAGAATTTGTAGAATGTGTTTTATTCAAAAAGTACTATTTAACTGACTGAAGCTTCTAGAATCACAAACAACTTTCATAGCAGATGGTATCATCAAAACGTATTACTACCATTTTTGAGTGGTTTTGGCTTTCTACTTCTCCATCTCTATACAGAAAAATGTGGAAATCTTCCGAAGAAAGGAAGAAAGTAATCAATTTCAAAAATTAAATTGAGTAGTTCATGCAAAGAAGTAACTTTCAGACACAAACTGAAAGAAAAAGCCCTCTCGAAACTGCTATTTCCATATGAACATTGAATTACACGAAAGAAAAATACTTTCGAAACAAATACTATTATATGAACACTGAATTATACAAAACACTTTTCTCTACTCTATAAACCACCATATCCTCAAATATTTGGAAGGCTTCATCATCTTGAGCGATCATCAATATGGCTTTCGGAAACAAAGATCAACAGGCGACCTTCTAGCGTATATCACCCATATTTGGAATAACATAATCGAGAAACATGGAGAATCAAGACCTGTTGCGCTTGATATTTCTAAGGACTTTGACCGTGTGTGGCATGAGGGTTTGCTGGCCGAATTTCGATGTTGTGGCTTGTCGGATAATTTCTGTGTATTGCTCTTCAGCTTCCTGGAAGAACATTTCCTGCAAGTGGCCGTCGATGGATATCTATCGAATACTTCCACCATCAACACTTGTGTTCCCCAGGGATCCATATTGTCTTCAATCGTATTTTTATTGTATATCAACGACTTATTGGAAAAAACAAGAATCCAATATATTGCTTTGCTAATGACAACACACTTCTATCGTCATTCCATTTGGATTCCAGGACGTCGGCTACAGGGGCACATCTTTACTGGTACCAGGAGAATACATATATTGATGAGGATCTAGAAGTTATTTCGAATTGGAGTGAAAGCAACCAGGTTCAATTCAATGCCACAGAAGCCCAGACATCGGTTTACTCGAAGATAAATGTCTCCGAACCAGATATAATAATGTCAGGTCAAACAATTCTTCTTTCTGCTTTGATAAGTTTGTTGGGGGTTAAAATGGACACCAATATGTCTTGATACAATCATGTCGCTGGAAATGCAAAGGCTGCTTGTCAAAAGATTACAACACTGTTCCGAACCAGAGTACTGTACACACCTCAGCAAGTTTTGATGCTTTATACAGTGCCTTCATATCAAAACTTACCACCCCTAGTACTTCGTTTAGCAAGGAGAACTTTCCCCTCGATATCTAAATTGATGTGTTTTCTGCCTACGGCAAATTCTCCCTGCTAAATGAAGTACTAAGGGTGGGAAGTTTTGAAATGAAGGCACTGTATAGCTCAGATCAGATCTTCTTTGCAGAATTGTTCTCATGTATGGAGCTCAGCCCACAAACATATCCTGAAGTTTCTGGACTTCATCCAGAAAAGAGCTATCCGCCTGTTTGGAGAGGCGAACATCACGTGCAACCTTGATAGCCTGTAACATCGAAGAAAGGTTGGAGATATGTCTCTCTTCTATAGATACTTTCACGGGAGGTGTTCAAGTGACTTGGTACATTCGATTCCACCAAGAAGCAGTACATATCAAAAATACGCGACGGACTATGGCTACTCATCGTTTTGAGGTTCAACTCAGGATACCTCTAACTCCACTGTTCAAGAACTCTTTTATCTGGAGACCTTCTGATAACGTTTTTCCAAATGGATTTATTCTCCAGCGATTCAAATCCAATGTGAACCGCTACTTTCGCACAGGCACCGCTCTGAGAGCGCCTTAAGGATTTTCTTGAAATGCTTGTGTTTTGTCTTGAAAAAAAAGTTTGTATTCCAAAAATTGCCACATGCTTCGTATAAAAATGGAGAAGTAGAAAGCCAAAACCTTTCTTTCCCAAAAATGAATCTCTCCTAAAAATATAGCACTTCCACTTATAACAACATATTTCATGCCTGAAAACCTAGTGTAAGAACTTTTTATACCCCACTGCATTAATTATTGAATCTTAGGGGTCACAATTCAAGTCAATTATTATGTTAAGTGACAAGTTGAAAGTGCAATCTGCAACATGTACCCAGTACCAGTATTTTCAGTTTCAAAAATCAAATGGTTCAAGAGAATTACAGATGTATATGTCAGAATTTCCAGTCTCACCAACATCAGCAACAAGGACTGGGTTTTTTTATATTTAATATTCGATGGCCAATGCCAACACGCAAATTTTTCATTCAATCAAATCATTTGTTTTGTTCATGTTTTCATGACGAAAGTAACAATTATTTTTATTTTTAATCGGCAATAAGGATACTTCTGAAAACAAACATACTCAGCAATCTTTAATAAACATAAAAAACAGACGATCTTGAATATTTCACATATTGATTCCATCAAAATATGTTATTGATTTTACTTTTTTTTAGGTAATATTTGTTTTTTAAGTTCTTGCATGTTTCATGAAGACTAATGCATATAAAATACGCACCACTTGTAACTTCTTATGACGAGAGGAAACTTAGATTGCGTAACGTTTTCCCACCCTTGGTAGGAATTACGTGTTGAGAAGTTAGATCCCGTTAATCATTAGTTTGGAGGAGATTCACTTTCAAGTGATTTCAAGTGATGCCAAGTAATGTCTGAACCAGATGAGGACGTCAGCTAGTAAGCATATTTCAAACCCCATTTAATCACCGTATATCACAAAATTGGTCTTCTTGGTAGATTTTTGAATATGTCACCGCTTTCTTCAATGTATTTTTGTACCGTTTTTGAGTACCTTTTCAGCACTAGATAGCTACAGTCTATCCATTCCCAATTCGAACGGCAATAAAAATAAGAGTTATACAAGACATTCAAAACGCTACAAGTTGTTTATTTCATTTTTGAAATATCAGCACAAAAAAGGTGAGACGGATAATGTTAGAAAAATTGGGAGGCTACAAAAAAGAGCAACCTATCAGCATATCAATCAAATAGTAAAACTCTTTTTATTTATGATAGATAATACCACCACGGCAAGAGTTACGTTCCCTTTCAATTAAGCTTCCTACTTTTCAGTATACAAATCGTGTAAAGAGTTGATGGATGATCTTAAAGTGATAGCAACTTCTCGCCGTGAATGTGTTATATATAGTGGTTATATTTTTGTATATAATTTAAAATTTCTCAAAAATAGGTAAGAATAAGTCCAAAAAGTATAGTTTTTCAATAACCAACTCACTCAATCATTTTTTAACTACTGAATTCATCATGTGAATTCTACAAAAAATTAATATCTTAATCGCAAAATAATCACACAGAGTGATTCAAACTATGACGTTGATAAAAATTGATTTATTGCTTCTGGGAGGAAACAAAAACACTCCATGAATATTTTCTGGTTTCTTGTTATGTTTGAGTTATAATTTTTTAAATTTTTTTCAAGATTTTTTGCTCGGACCAACATATTTTTTTTTAATTTCTGTTGGTAAGTTTTTCAGGAACTATTTTCTTCCGTAACATTATCAAAAACATTATATCAACTGTCAAACAATCAGGTTTTCAACATAAATGCAAGTTTTCAGATTTTCAACTCTACTGAAAAAATTATATTTAGTTTGAAATTTCATCTTGACTGAAATCAAAAATACAATTATATTCTTTCAAAATAAAATCACTATTCACCCTATTTATTACTTCTGAAAGCCACTGTCAGCAAATGATAGCACTATCAGTAGTACTTTTCAGATTTTTAACTTGAACTGCTTCGAATGTATATTTTTGTTGACTTGTATTCGAAAAATAATAATTATTCAGTTGAGAGTTACAAAAAAATGAGGAACCTATTTCAAAAATACGGTTGACGTTGGTACTTGAAAGTATTACTTAATACGTGAAACCCTTTCGTTACGTGATATATTGATTTGGACAACCCTGTATAGAGTTCTGATATCACAAATCCTAGGAGAGTATAAAAATGAATGGTCGAATTTTGAAATTTTCAAGTATTGACGTCGAAAATCCCAATACTATCAAAACAAACGGCGATATGTTGATGGATAATAACGAAATTATTTCACGAAACGCCAATAAATATATAAATTATGTTTTGTTGCTGAAATGTCGAAAACGGAAACTGCGTATGGGATGTCTACGTTGATACCAAAACAACGCAAACTGAATGTAACTGTCCTAAATATTATTTCGAAGAGGCAGAGTTTTGCCTGCACCTGAAATTTAGATTTAATTCTATGATTCCGTGAAATAATTTCCAGTGAAAAATGTTTTGTTTGTATTGTTTAGTATTGAAATATTTTCATATCCTCAACAACTATTTATTCAGTCGACCAATATAACCCATTTCCTAATAAGGCAATAATTTTGAAATAGGCTCGACGAAACCCAACTTCTTAACGAAGCCGATTAGTTTGTATAGGGAGTGGTCTTTCAGGTCAGATGATAAGAGTACGGCTCTGTCAAATCTGATTGAGTCCCCACCGGGGCAGGCACAAAGATTATGTGCTCTGCTGTTTCATCATTTTCAAAACAGAGGCGACACACACTGTCTTCCGACAGTCCGAGTCTCTGTATATGATGATCCAAATGACAGTGACCTGTAAGAAGGCCTGTTAGACCATCAAGTGTTTGGTATCAAGCTTCGAAGGGTGAATAAACGCCTTGGAGTGAACAAATCCTGTAAGATTCTGCCATAAATCTTCTTGCCATCCTGGTGTTCAATGTTTGTTTGGCAAAGCCTAAAGCGATGCCAATGACAGGTTCTGATCCGATGAAGCTGCTTGCAGCACCCTCCTTTGCAGGGGAGTCAGCAAGGGAGTCATCTTCATTGTCTTCAAAGCCAGTATGGCTAGGAATACAGACCAGAGACAATCTATTTTAAGTCTTCCTATCGAGGAGAGTCGTTTTTGGCAATTTGCTACCAATTTCCAATTTAGACGTTGCTTGGTAGGAGAGGAGAATATTTTTATTGGCTTGTGTATGAGGTTGGATTCTCCAATAGCGCAAATTTCCGCTTGAAATACAGTTGCATAGGTTCCTAGGCAGGATGATATATCTGTCCTGGGTCTGCTCCTGAAAACATCTGCTCCGGAACCGGAAGGTGTTTTTGATCCATCTGTGAACCAACAACTGTCTGCTCTTAATATTTCCTTCTCCCGGAGGATCAGCTCTCTCTACTAACATGTTACATGTTGATAATATCTTCTTTTGTTATTGATTTTTATTATTTTAATTGCATGTATATTAGGATAAGTTTGCTATCCAATATTCATTCATTCATAAAATCTAATATTCTGTTTGCCTTTCTTCAGCTCTTGGTGATGAAAGAAACGAAACTGATGACATGCTAGCTATAATGTATCATTTCAAACTAGACATTGATACTTGATGTATTGTGAAGTATACATCATTGAGAACTAGTCATTTCTTCAATTCAGTGTTTAGGAGGATAAATTACCACTTTTCTTTGATAACCATTTGATACCATAAAAAACATTTGAAAATAAACATGATAAACAGATTTCTCCGGGCTAGATTTCTGTTGCAAATAGTTTTCACTATATTATCCATACAATCACTAACATTTTGTTGAATCCTTCCAGTATTACTTTCAATCAAGCAGATAGTTGATTCATTTCAATTACTTCATAAATAAATTGATTTAATAATCTCATGAATCCTTTGTGTCTCGAACGAAAAGTATGAAATGATATCTACATTAATATTCCCACGAAAATATTTTTATCAACATTATTGTAAAATGTAAAACTCACCGTCTTTTGTCTTTTCTTCATTCAATCCTCTGATAAATCACATCCACTCTTGCACAATCATACTTTCCACAGTTTTCACTTTCGAGGTGTACTAGTTTGAAAATAATAGTTTCCGATTAAATTCGAAATAGCACGCAAACACCTGTTTTCGTGTCTTGCCAATATTGTGCATCTGAATGAAAATTGCTACCATTTTTTGTCAAGTTTTTTGTTACACTCCACTACTCTTTTTTTTTGTTTCGCAAAGAATAATCTGTACGAAAAGGTTTAGGAAGGTGTTAACGTTAATTATCCATAATTATATCCATAAAAAATACATGAAAAAATATTATGATCATTGTAGACTGTAATCTAGAGTATTTCATTTATTAAAGTAAAATATAATTCCATTCGCCCACGGCCAACTAACCCGAATTTTTTTCTTTAAACGTTACTGCGGCTTTAAAGCCGCAGTAACCTTTCTATAAAGTAAACATAGTCTAAATTTTAGAAAGTAGGTACTATTGAGAGAATTGATTATTGGGATCATGGAAGGTATTCATATATTCCCTACATAAGATCAAAAAAATTTAACTGAGTTCAGGAAAGGGGCATCTATTGAACCATTATTCAAATCTGAAGAATGGTTCAGAAATTACATTTCATATCGAATTTTTAACCTCGTTTTGTTTTTCATTATACAATATTTTTCAGAAAATTGGATCATATGAGATCTGTTTACATTTTTAACAATTTTCGTGAATGACACCTTGGAAAATTAATATTTCTTTAAATATTATGGAAATATTTTGGAAAACGTGGCCTCTGACTATCAATAAAATAGGTCAAATGCCTAGAAAGATATTTAGTATAAAAATATCTGAATTATTTATTTTATTAAACCCTTTCATAACCAAAGAAAAAACTGTATTTATTATAACCTCTCACCTTTCATCAAGTCAGCAGAAAAACTTGCTGAGATCGTTGGAAGAGAATTTTTCGAAACACTGATTTTCATTTTTTCCAATGTTCAATATTTATATTGAAATAAAAATACCCGCGTTTATTTTTAGAATTGATATGAAGTATACAAGTATACGAATCAAAGTAATATACAGTTTTATCACTAGTAGAAGCGAGAATAATATGTTTTTAGGCGAGTGGTAAACTGATATAACTAGCAGTTCGGTGAAATATTCTACACCAGAAATATTCCGTAAACAACTTTATCAAGGTAACATTGAAAAATTCCGAAACCGAATGAGCACTCATTCAATGTGTGTTCTAAAGTATTTCCCCCCTGATTTTGAAAAGATATATCTTCTACAAAAATTTCAGTTACCAAGTTGAGTGTATTATTATATTTTGATATAGGGTAGTATTTCCCTTATAGTGATTGGTTTGTAGAACTAGACAAACAGAAGTGAAATAGCGAATATTTCAAATGAAATCAGTGGTTCACTTGCAAAAACTGAGATAAGCTGAACTAGACTAGATTTCTTCAACCATGTAAGAATTTAAAACTGTCTATTACCTCCAGTATGACTCTTTATTGCTTGGTTTACTTCTTGGTATTAGTTAGATACAACAAATCAAGTCAATTATTGGCCATTAAGTAGGGGTCCCTGAAGCTTTTAGCAAATTCCCTCTTTCCTCTGATGATCACAATTTCCTCATTAAAACTTATGTCCATGACACTCCTCAATTTGATTGCGACAATTGACCCAATAGTTTTGCCTGGTTAGGTGATCCAAAATATTCTCAAAGGTGGTTTTTTCTATTGGTTGGGAAAGGGATCGAAAAATGTTTGTAGATAAACGATTTGGCCAACGTTTCGGATTTTATTAAATCCATCATCAGAACTCAAGCATTAGTTATCCATGTCAAAAAAAACGTTTAAAATATATGTGTTAGACAACATAGGTACAAACGAAAATGAGGACTAACCAAATGAAAACACAAACACCACAGATACATTAGTAGAACCAATAGTACTCTCGATTTCCTTTCTCTCGATCACCTTTTGAAGTTGAAATATCCTCATCTATTCTACTGATCTGCAGTTGGTCTAGTTCATCTCTGACCTGTGCCCGTGAAAAGATTGGTGTGGATATATTATAGTTCATGAAGAGTATATAGAACTGAAACCTCTAGCGAAGAATGAATCCAAGACAAGTACTGTTTCCAAACACCAGAACTGCAACATTCTTCCCGACACACGTTTCACCCATCGAGTTGGCTTATTCTGCTCCATCTCCTGATGAAGTTTTGCATTTGTTTCGACTGGTTCTCTCTCTTGTGATTCAATGAATAGGTCATAGCTTATGTATAGGAAATACCACTGACTACAGTGACTCTGAACATGTTCGTAGACTCACCACCAATCAGACGTGACTTTCCAGTTGAGTCAGCTTTTTTTGAACTATTTCTTGAATTATCCATGATTCGTAGGTCAGATCAAAACCTTTAACCTATACTACTACGTAAAACCATACTTACTTTCATAACATTTGATGTTGTTACCTTAGTTCATTCATTAAAATAATGATAATAATAATAATGAGTGTAGATTCACAGCACTTTGGCCATATGTTACCCATTGTACATCCTTCCGAGGAGTTTTCCTCTTTGGTCATCGTCCATCCTGTCCTTTCCAGGAAGGTTAACAGGTCACTGGGAGACATTTTAATATTGACGGGTGTAGGCCAAGACTCGCCTTACACACACTCTCTTTGACAACCTTGAAGTGTCTCACGGTGGCCTCCGCTAAGGTTTTGGAAGGTGCCGCGATATCAATGTCGTTGCATGGCTTCTTCAACTTTCTTGAGGTTCCCTTCGTGGAGGTGCACAAGTGAGGGAGCTTTCCTGTAGGGGCACCCGGTTCCTTGCTTTCATTCAAGACGGAGCTTTTGGCGTCCGCCTCGGGAAGTGCCCTTGCTGTTGGTTGCTGTTGGAGGTGATCTGCTTTGTCCAGCTTCATTCTAAGCGGTAGATTGGGGTGGACATTTCTGTTCATTCCCAGTCACCTCCCTAGATTGAGGTGAGCACTTCTGTTCGGGATTGGTTTTTGTTTTTGTTTTTTCTGTTGTTTCATTCATGTGTGTTCCCACGAGTAGCAAGGGAAAAGTTGATTACCTCTGGCAGAACCCCGCATTACCAGAGGTAGGCTGATTACAATGAGGTTTCAACCCAGTTCCCCAAGGGTGTCGTTCGTGACCGCATATCACCCTGCAGCTATTCAGCTGTCGATACGATTCCTTACACCTCAGCCTGGGTAAGCTGGTCCACGGTGACATGTTTTGCAAAGGCTTTTGGGGGGTTCTAGTTCCCCTCACCCAACTCATTTCTGCCACTGACCAGGAGTCCGGTAACCCCGTTCGAAAGGCCAGATTGGCTTCCCGGACAGGGCCTTCAGTCTCTTGGTCCTTCCCCTATCCGCCACCTGGGGACCCACGGGATCATTCCACCTATTTCAAATTCATTGTGTTTTACTGGCAAATGACAAAGGGAGATGATAAATGCGGTAACTACTACTTGTTCATTTTCAATGTCATTTATTCAGTTTCAATGAACTCATGGTTACTCTTTGTTCATTTTATAAATAATGTTATGCATCTGTGAGTAAATCGCATTGAACAAAAAATGTATGAAGTATATGCTAGATTGATATCGACTGTTAATAGTGCCCGAAAACGATGTTATCGTTTCTTCATTTTAATTTCACTATTCACACAACAAAACAAGTACTTTTCCCAAACACCAGTGCAACTTCAACTTGGTTGTTGAAACGCGTGTCAAGTAGAGTATTGCGATTCTGGTGTTAGTGAAAAGTGTTTTGGATGTATTCTACGCTTCAAGTTTTTCCTTTCATTTCATTCAACCTTCAACCTTTCGACTCAAAGTCCAAAGATCACTTCATTCTAGTCGGTGTCCTCCCACGATATTTGTATTCCTTCAAGCAAATAAAAGGTTTTCCCGCTTTCAAAACTATTTCTTGTAGAATCTTCGAGTCACAATACGGTAATACTTTTGTTGATAGATAGGACTGTGCTTGATCTATTCGCAGAAAGATTACTCAGTTTCGTCAGAATCTAGCCATATAATTAAATTTTTCTAAGGAAATGGAACACAAAACATTGTCGAAAATATAATAATTCAATCTTCCAATCAATACTAATGAACCTTTTAAGAAGGGTTGCCTTATTATGTCAGTGTCGAAACCAAATTAACTTTATTGGAAATATCTTGAGAAGTCGAGGACCACATAGAGAAAGAATCGTTTTTCATTTTCAGCACCAATCACAATCCATACAAATACCACCTGAAAGTCTCAAGCAAACTTATGTGCAGCGAAAGCGAAGGTCTCATCTTTCAACCTGCTACCCCAAGCATATCATCCAAAATATTGTTGAACTTGCTGAGAAAAAATGAAAAAATATATAGATAAAGTATACTATCAGTTGAAAACTCATCAACATTATTTATGATCATTAGATGTTTCCAGTTCTGAGAAATATCAACACGGAAAATTTCGGATATTTCATAGTGGAAAGTCGTCAGAACTTTCGAATTGTCAAACGGAGCTAGGTTTTAATGAGGTCTGTGAAGTAGAAGTTAATGGTAATTAAATTATCTATAGTATATTAACAATCAAGAACGAATAACAATACAATTTACATGGAATTTGGAGACAACCCGCAAACTTTCCATTTCAGATGTAATTAAAGTGTAATTTTTACGTTACTTTGACACACACGTTTGTTGAAAAAAAAAACTATTCAATATATAAAGGACCTTTTCACGTACGTCATTCATTGAATGTACAATGAAATATTTCATAAACTATCACAGCCCACATACAATGCCTAATGCCTTCATGTTTATGTTTTTTTG